>BJCN01020053.1:0-16807 GCA_018326445.1 Flaveria brownii | reverse complement strand
TCCATGCGTATGGGACTCCAGTCGCATGACTTCCATGCGTATGGGACTCCAGTCGCATGACACTTCAAACCAAAATTTCTGGGTGTTACATTGTGTATGTTATTTTTGTAATCAATACGTTTTGATCCAAAAGTCACACCCAATCATTTCACGCTTCCGTCAAGATGTGACACTATACTTAGCCATTTGACAAACAAGGTGTAACGCCTGTAACTACCTACTGCCTCACAACTAAACCCCTTATGTATTTGTCACTAATTGGTCATTCTACAAAAGAATCAATCCTCTATAACTGACTTAAAACGTATCAGACCATTCCCTCGACACTTGGTACATTTCACTATTTACTCCGCAAGTGGGTATAACCTCCATACCGGTTTCTTCATCCTCATAGCTCAATGCTTAGTCAGATTTCAAAGTGTCAAGACTTAGAATATTTATCAATGTCCAATTTCAGAGCATTCATATCTAATGCTACACATGTATAGTCATTGTTTATTTGAAGTTATACTCACTGATAGTTAAGGATAAACACTACTAATACCAGCCAATGGTCATAGCATGTTAATGATCATAAAATGCCAAATACTATTTAAAGTAATTATGTAAAGAGTTATGAGCCTAGTATAGGTTCATTCAATGTTATAAGAATATGTTATGAGTGCTAGTATGGTTGTGTCACTTGACTTTTGCCTCGTGCAAGCAAGTCACTAGATAGCTTTACTTTATGCAAGCATTTCATGGGATTGTTTTGTGTCATGTAAGTATGCCATTGGAGCCTACCCCATGCAAGCATGTCACTTGAGTCTTTTGTCCTGCATGCATGTCAATGAGGTCTTGCCTAACATCACTCGATCGTTTTGCATTGCGCTAAGTATGTAACCGAATTCTTGTACTAGTATAAGTATGTAGTCTAGGCGTTGATTCATCTGGCTAAATTATGGTATGGTTATTATATGTCAAAGATTGTTATAGTTTCACTAATCTCACTGCTCATGTAATATATGATTATTAAAGTATGTCTATTAATATTTTAAAGAAAAACTAGAACTCACTTATCAACCCTGAATTTCAATATGCATGCCATGAAAATATATGTAGAGCTGAACTATTCTAGATGGCATGAGTTGGAGACTATCCGCAATACGGACCAATATCCTAGTCTCAAAGTTTATGTATTAGGGCAATGTTTAAGTTACATGTTTTCGGACTATGTCCTATGTTATGTTGAAAATTTTGAATGGTTTCACTGGTGTTCAATGAACCTTTTAGTTGAAGAATTATGTTATGACGTATATATAGTGACGACATTTCATCGGTTATATCCCAAATATAATTGAGTCATATTACACCTTCACAAACACTCAGTGGCTTAGATTTAAAAGAAAAGCAATACATGCGATTACTCTCATATCATGTTGATATATATGAAAGACTAAGAATAGTAGACCGTTTAAAGTGTGATCCAAAACCATCCATCGATGTTGGAAGACATAAAGACTTTTATTAGGTTCTCTTTGAGTGAAACATAGGTCAATGAAAGGATCTCCAATGGAATCAATGGTGCAACATTGATGTCCATTCATTATGGAATCTTACTATATGTTTTTCTTTTTGGTGTTTTCTAGTTTTTTTCCTTTATTGATTCTTGGTGGTTGTACGCTTACTGTGCATCTAGCAACTTGCTAGATATATGCCTTCTTTTTTTTAATAAAACATTCCACCTTTCAAAACATAAACATATCATATATAACAACCCTCATAAACTCATTCCAAATTAATATTATAACCAAATGGAACTTCAAAAGCCAATATTTTTAGTCTTCTTGTTACCAACCCTAATATTGACCAATGTTGTTGCTGAGTGCACATGTGAACCAGAAGAAACCTCCGGCGACAAAAGCAAAGCTCTCAACTACAAACTCATCGCCATCGCTTCCATTCTCACCGCGGGCGGCATCGGCGTTTCTCTACCCTTCGCCGGAAAGTTTTTTCCAGCCTTACGGCCGGAGAAAGATGGGTTCTTTGTAGTGAAAGCATTCGCCGCCGGCGTGATCTTGGCCACCGGATTCATTCATATTCTTCCACCAGCGTTTAAAAGATTGACTTCACCTTGTTTAGAAGGTTCTCTTTGGAAAGATTTTCCAATGACGGGGTTGGTGGCGATGGTGGCCACCATCGCCACCCTGTTGTTTGAGACCTACGCCGCCGCGTATCAAGCTAGAGCCGCGGCAACGAGGGTGGTTGGAGGTGGTGATGGTGATTATAAAGAGGTGGTGCACGGTGGTCATGTTCATGGATCCATGTTGCCGGTGGATGATGCTGAAGTTCGTCGTTATCGAATTGTTTCTCAGGTAAAACTTTGGATTTCACTTTAAGATTATAGAATATTTAGATATTTGTTAACTTTTGTTTAAAAGGTAAACATTCACTCATATGATTCTACTACTAAATCTACATAAATGTTTACATAAGATTGTCAACCTTATGTGTATGTTTACAAGCTACCATCAAGCTACATGCCTTTGATAAGTATTTGTTAACTAATAAAAATTAAAGTTTTTAAAAAGAACACTTGATAGTTTAACGATGTGAATAGTTTAGTAATGTGTCCCATAATAAAAGGATCGAAGGTAGAGGTTTTAAAGCTAGCACATACATATATTATTTATTTATGCTACAAAATCTATAAATTGCCCTTCAAGAGAATTGATAAAACAAATTTTAGCGAGAATAATGGACAAATTTTAGTCCGGCTAAAATTCTATTTGTGGGAGTCTATTTTTCATATATACAAAATTAAACTTTCAACTAGTACTAGTTTATTGTAATCTTGTGGATTATTGATTCTATGAGTTGTTAATACGTAAAAGTTATCGACCTTTATGGCTTTATATTAATTACTATTTTATTATTTTAATATTTATTATAGGTCAGATAACTTTTATGGTCTCCTATTTATGTAAAGATACCATATTCTAAATGCTTCATACATAGCATTGTCTTATTCAAATTATGGTGAGGTCCCCTTTGATCAAACGAATGGTCATGATTCTTCTAAGTTATAAACTTCATGTCCAACAGTTATATTATAAGCAGAGAACAGTTACGAGTCTAATAACTTTTTCAGGTGTCACTGTTTGAACATATGCATTGAATTGGTGTTATTTGAAAGTCAGGATATATACATATATGCCACATAAAAAAGTATCAGATACTACATTACACTTAAAATATCTTTCGAGTGGTATATAGGTCCACAAGTGATAACAAAAAACCATGTAGCAAGGGTTATATATACTTTTTTGTGCATATTGACTAAAAATGTTAGTAGTGAACAAGTATGTAGGGAAGGGTTTATAGGTAACTAACATGTATGTGTTATACGAAGGAACATGAGACACACCAAATGTGTGTTGTTTACTTGTTTTATATGAAGTCCTTAGAAAATAATTTACGCGAATAAAAATTTCGTTACATTCTCTACTAAAATTTATAAGATTGATTAGTATGACATGTCTAAACAAATTAGAATAATGCATATGCCAACCGACATTGATCATTTCATGATGATATTAAATGATCCACGGCAATCTTTTTACCCGAAATCAATGAAAAACCAAACTCATCAATTGCCTAGCTCATAAATATGCTTGACTGCCATCTCTTAGATTAAATAATAAATCATTTATATATGTTTATTTTCATTGTCATTTTACATATAATATTAATTAAATTTACAATGTATTATTACACTTTAAATATATAATTATATAAAATAACAATATATATTTACACGTTTATAATATCATTAATATAGGGAGATGATACTTTGAGCCCATATTTATTTTGAGAACCAAAGAAGTTATTTTATTTTTTAAAACATTTATAACTTTTTCAAACGTTATTATTTTTTAATAATATTAATAGCATAAAATCAAAAATTGTTTTACCTTTGATTTGATTATAATATTCCTATATCAAAATATAAAAATTAACGTGTCGAACTGATACTACATATATGTAGTAAATAATATTTATTATTATTTTTTTTCACAAACTAAATTAAAATCACAAAAGTCAATCCATTGAATTATAATCCATTCTCATCATCACCTTGAATTCATCAAATCGATCGCGTTATGGTAATCTTTGACGGTGCACTCTTCTTTCAAAAAACTCAAAACCTTTCGCAACTCGTGCATCATAACCCATTCATTTTTATCAATGTGAAAAACTAAAAGTGTGTATATTGTAGTATATATTTTTAAGTTGTTCAGTTATTTACTCTACTGATTTCATTAGATTTGATTTTTTTTTATTTTGGATATGATACTAGTACTACTTATATGTAGTATGAATATGCAATATATTATACTACATATCTGCAACTAGGGATGGCAATTGATCGGATTTGGGATAGGTATGGGTAATCTCAACCCCATATCCCCCGATTAGAATAGTATGTTCCATACCTGGCCCAAAACACGTCAGGTATATATAAGTCATTTACCATACCCGCAAGTAATCGGGTATACCCATTCAAGTTATAAAAAGTTCTCATTGGATATACCCATCAAGTATCTATTAAAATTAGAAATTCATATAAAGTAACATTTGTATGTACGTACTAGATGACATTTTCGTTAATCCTTATAATTTTTTGTTAATGTTCTACTACTACTATTCTTTATTTTTAAAGATAAATATCGAGTTATGTTATGACTTTGTAAGATACTATATAGTCCAATTGATAGGAAGCTTAATCTTGATCCTATATTTAATAAATATTTATTAAGTGAAAGAAAATAAAAATATATAATATAATATTTAAGTAAAAAATAAATAATAATAATAATAATAATAATTACGGTATATAATCGGGTAAATGGGTGTGCTTAATTGGATAATTCGATAGGGTAAACGGGTATATGATGTAATCCCATACCTGGCTCATACCCGTAAAAGAAATAAAAATAATAATTCCCTATCTCATACCTCTTACCTGACCCCATACCCGTCCCAAGAGTCTCGGGTATCAGGTACTCCCATTGGATTTGGGTTTGATTGATATCCCTATATGCATTACGTCATATTATAAAATGTATGTTGTATCATAATGTTATATATGTGTAATATTAAAAAATTACTTCATGTTAATTTCTTTTTATTTTGATATAGCAATAAAAATACCGATTAAAGAATTTATGATTGATTGTTATAGTTTCCATAAAAAAAGTAACGTATGGAAAATTTATTTATGTTTAATTTAAAAAGGAAAGAGTTTCATATTCCATTTAATGAACAAAATACGTTATAAGTTCTTAGCTCTTCATGCCATTTATTTAATTTTAATGTTGAAACGAATTTTGACATCTCCCGTGGAACGTTAATACACAACCAATTGTAATTATATAACCGTAATTATAATCGCATAAACACTACTACTGCAGGGGCGTCTTTACAGTATAAACAATTAAATCAACTGTTTTAGACCTCCAAAATATAAGGGCCCCCAAATTTCAAAATAAAAACATACGTTTTAGAGATAAACGAGAAGCATAGCAAAATTATCGAATGATAACAAAATTATTGAAGATTTATCGATGTCAACTTATAAAACTTGGTTCATCGAGGTTTACTTACGAAACTTATTCACCAAAAGTTCATTGAGTGTTCAATGTTGACGGTTCTTTCAAGTTCATCAATTCTAAATTCTCTTTTAAAATTAATCATTTGATTTATTAACTATTATTGTCTGATCTTGATTCATGCTCAATTGTTTTAATCTATTATTGTTCTTTTGCGTATGTGATATATTGTTGTCTGTTTTGATTTTAATCTATATTTGCAATTGATTTTTCTCTTTACTTAATCAATTGTTACTTGTTTATCATTTAATATGTTTTTAAGTTGATTATGTTTAAGTTAATTAACTTGTTTTCTGCCCTGAGTTGTTTTCTGTCACACTATAAACAAATTTGTTTATGTCGTCAGTTTGAGGCAAACGTATTTAGAAATAACATATAGGTGAGGGCCTCAAAATTTGTTTCGCTTTAGACCTCCAGAAATATTGAGCCGGCCCTGAGCTTATGGTTTCATAGTTTTTGAACCGGCAAGCCGTGTGACAATCTCCCTGATTCAAACCGGCTAACTTGCTACGATTCAAACGACTATATACTGGAATATATAATATTTTGATCATTTTTTAACTTTTAGGTGTTGGAACTGGGAATCATCGTTCATTCAGTGATCATAGGATTATCTTTGGGTGCTTCTAAAAGCCCAAAAACAATAAAACCACTTATTGCAGCATTGTCTTTCCACCAGATGTTCGAAGGATTAGGTCTTGGTGGAAACATCTTTCAGGTACATAAGGATTTTAATTGTTACATAATGAAACCTAAGTTATACGATGTAAATAGGCCTATACGTGAATGAACCGTTCAATGATATGTTCATTCATTTAGTAAATGAGTAAATGTGGAAAAAAATTAGTGTATATTATTAACACGTCTCATTTGTTAATTTGCAAATAGGCCTCTAAACGAACACCAAACCATTTGGCGAGATCTACATTTATTTAATAAATAAACAAACCATTTGTAAACGAAACATGTCATGTTCATTCATTTGCATTCATTTATGTTTGTCCATATATGTCGTATTAAGGTTCATTTATGTTCGTTTACGTATGTCTAAGATAAGTCAAGTCCAACTCATTTTAAAACCATTAGTCAAGTCCAAGCATATTGTTGTTTACTTTTACAATGTTATTAATGGTATTTATAATGTAATTTGAATATTGTTGTTTATTTTTATTGTTGCCCATTCGTGTTCACTTCGTTTGTGTTCATTTAATATATTAATGAATAAACACAAATTATGTTCATTTCTAAATGAACAATATGAGAAAAAAAATCCATGTGTCCAAGTGTCCGTACTAGTTTGTTCATTTGGTTAAAGTTAAACGAACAAACACAAACAAAACCATTTACATTAGTTACATATGGATTCTAATTGTTGTCATGCGATGATAATGACAAAACCCTAATGAATGGTATATCGTAGGCGAAAATCAAGTCGCTGGCTACTGTGGTGATGGGAGCTTGTTTCGCCCTCACGACTCCTAGCGCGATTGTTGTTGGAATATTGGTGAGCAACACCTACGACGAAAACAGTTCGAAAGCTCTGATCATACAAGGTGCCTTAGATGCTGCAGCAGCTGGGATATTGATTTATATGGCACTTGTGGACCTCCTTTCACATGATTTCAAGAGTCCGAGGATGCAAAATAATAAGATGCTTCTACTTGCTTCCAATATTTCTCTATTTCTTGGTGTTGGTCTTATGTCTCTCCTAGCCAAATGGGCTTGAATCTTAATTCTCTTTGTATTTAATTTGTTCCATATTAAGAAATTAAACAAGTTTGTTGCATGTAATAATGGTTAAGTTGTAATTGTCTTTAGTTTAGTACAGTTCAAGGGCTGATAGTGTAAACTTGTATAGTTCAGGGGTTAGAATAATAATACCTGATGAACTTAAAAAAGTCGTTAATTCGGTTGTTAGGGCTTGTAATCTGTATTAAGACATGAAAGAGCACATGGGAAAGATAGATATGATTTGAAAGAAACTTCTTTTCTGTTCTCTTCTTCATTTTTATAGCAACAAAGTCATATTCACAAGCAATTATGGTTACATTTACAAGTAGTGTATAATTGTTCCTACACAAAAGAGCCTAATGTAGCGGTTTTTGAACATAGCATCTACTTGAAAATGTGTCTAATTGTGTGGGTTGCTAGTCACTTGAGCGTATTTTTTCGTGATTCCCTCAACAAGTAGTTAAAAGTGTGTGCCAAGAGTGCTTGTACGGGGCCACTCTCTTATGAATCCATGACAAGACAAATTAGTGATCCACGATCATAAGAGAGACGCTATTTATATTGAGAGGATAGTGTTCATAGGACGGATGTGTAACACGTGGTGTAAGATCAAGTTTGAGTCTTCAGGAGTTTAACAAGGTAAGTTCACTATGCGCAAAGTTTAAAAATGATGGTTGAGCAATAGTGATGGTAATCAATTGAGTCCTTTGACTATGAGTCAGAAGGTTGGGCAAATATCTTATGTCGATAATGTCGTGGTTACATGAAACCACGAGAAGTCGTGTGCTCCGCTTATTTGTTTACCAGGAAAAAGGAATAGGTCAACCCAAAAGAAAAATCATATTAGAATGAGAACTGGTCTAGGAGGGTTTTAATACTCAAACTAATTCTATGGACCAAATCTAAGGGATGAGTGGTCACAACACACCGTTACATCGCCACAAAAAGGCAATGATTAATCAACCACCCAAAGGGAGGGGTCGTGGTCGGCATGGACATAAGGGACAAAATCCATAAGATAATTATGGTTGTTCCATGTCAGGATCAAATTATGAGTGTCCTTAAGTCATGAAGTGAAAGTAAAGCCAATATTAGAGGACGTTGTCTCGAATGAGCAATGATGCTTGAGGAATGCATGCATGGATGATGAGTATAGAACGGACCATATGTCTGAAGATCATTTTTACTCAGACACTAAGATCCGATACAATAATTGTAACATGTCACCAAAAAATGAGATGACGTGTGACCTTTAGATGATTGAATAAAATAAAGATTGTATATAAATCCTCAAAGTTCATCAAAAATCTCACAAGATTGTAAGTTTACTATCAAACTATGAGTCCATTCTAACTTCTGAAATAAGATACATTGCCCAATGAGTACCTTAAGTAGAGAATACAAGCGGTTAATGTTTTACACTCATAGGCCATGAGGTGTACTCTAAAGTCCTTTTTACTTCACATAGGAGTTATATTTATACAAATAAGTTCACTTATAACTACACGGAAACCATAGTTGTACTTAGGTCTTGAATGTCGAAGTTGATTGTGAAAAATATGATTATGATATCAATGCTTTTAAAGATGTAAAAACCAGAATAGTTTTTTCAAGTATTATTGACCACCGAGCAATTGAATACCAAGACCAGGAATAACAAATCATTAGATTATTAGAATACCATTTATTCTAGTAGTCAAATCCCAAGGATAGATTTGCCCATTTAGTTTTTTTTTTTTTTCAAGAACTAATTTTTAAAGACTTGATTTCCACAATTAACCCAATATCACTTGAAATAGAGTTATTTCATATTAACCAAATTCAATTGTGGAATACAAGACAAAAAACTAGAGTCGCCTCAACTGGGAGCATCTCTTGAGCTCTCCTTTGTGTTGATTGTTAATATCAATATCCTCTTTATTTACATTCAATATTGAACATCCTTCTTCTACTTTCTCCATTAAAAGCTTCAGTATTGGAACAAATGACAATGTCCTCTGTGACCCAACCATGATCAGCTTTTTCTGCAGAATAAAAAACAAACAATACATGCACAATTCATATTGTATTTTAACACACAATGACAGTCACTAGGTCCGGAGGAGGGAGGTCATTTGATTACAATCTGCTTGTCACAATCGATAAACACAAAATAATAGCTGCAGGAAGTGAAAAATCAAACATATGGACTGTTGTATATTGGTGCGGAATTATGTAGAATGGAATAAAGACACCCTGGGTCATTTCGTAATCTATAAAGAGTTTATCTAGCCTTCAATGTAAAACCTTTTCTAAATAATTTAATGTTTAAGTATACATCCTAGATCCAACAGGAAGTACTAAACAGATAATTGCTAAAAGAACTGAAAGGGTTAATGATTGTGATTTTTTACTTAAAAACAAAGGTTGTGACAAAATGTCCACAAGTTTGCACATAGCCGGTTTGCTTGTTAGTGAAGTGGATTTTCAACCAATCTGCGACTTTAACAGTCTAATAGATCACTTCATCTTCATGATTGTTCGTGTGTATGTATTGGTGCGTTCTATATGTCCTAGTGGCTAGTAGATATGTTTTTATTTGTAGATGCTATTTTAGTGAGCAAAGATCCAAATTGCTTTTTTAACCAATTTGTTCGCTAAACGAAGTGGCAAACATGCTAATACGAATGAAGGATCTTCGCTGCACACACATTCTGTGTAACAAAATCATAGACATTTCAACAGGATCCCGGTTTTGAAGTACAAAATCACAATCATGGACCCATTTTCATATCTTTCTAGAATATAAACCTAGCAGCTATCAGCCTGGTGCCAAATACTTTATGTGACATTTTGAAATGTGATATTGTCTTGTACTAGCTCCCTCTCAACAACATTGAAAAATTTCTAACACAACATTCAATTTTTTTGTGGAATTTTCCAAGAAAATCATCTATGCGGCCATTCTCATTATTAGGCTGATTTAGTCTAGATATCTCTATTTGTGTTGTAAGAAATAATTATAGACATTTAGCTAAACTTTTTTTTACATTTTCATTAAGCAAGATGCAGAGTCAAAATTAGAAACTTGTTGCAAAATTAGAATCTTTTAGGCATAGCTACTCATAAAAGCAAACCTTGGCACGGGTGAGGGCCACGTTGATCCTGTGCCAATCTCCAAGCAGTGAAGATTTACAGTTCTTTGGATTATTGCTTGACCTTACAAAAGATACCAATATGCAATCTTTGTCCCTTCCCTACATGGTAGTAACACCCTGATTAGACTTTGCTAACGTTGTTCATCATCTATTTTTTTTCTTTTTTTATCTATTTGGTGAGATAGGCATTATACTCAGCAATTTTGAACACGCAATTCAAATATGAAGGTCCCTCAAAACTCTTGAAGAGACGAAAACTAAATCAACTTCCATTAACGCAAGACCAGTATACCACGTGCACCCCATGCAATTGGAGGCGTACATAGCTTTGTATGTGAAGGTTTTAGCATTGAAGAAATGAATAACCTTATATAAAGCATTACCTGATATTTGTCAATTGTGTGTATCTCCACTGAACTTGAAGCATATTGTTTAATCAGATTGGCCTGAGAGTTATACGGAGTTATAACACCAATATCTTCTCCCCGGATGCCTTGAGAAATCAATTTATCAGTTATCTGCGGACATATGGTAAAGAAAATCAGATCAAGCAACAGACAAAAGATATTTAAGGAAGGGTGAATATGCTTTATTCTGCTGGAATTATTTACTTTTCTATTACTGGAGCGCATTAAGTTGTAATTTTCATGTGAATGAAGTATTTAAGAAGCATTGCATACCTCTGTGATTATGTATGCTTCAAGTGGATTATTAACCGTCTTGCAATCTTTAACCTCTAAACCAGGCAAAAGATCTGTGAACAAGTAAAACTTTTTAAGCACTTGTAGAGCTTAACAACTGAAGAATGATAAGAGGATATACAAACCTGTATTAATGAATATTACTTGTCTGTGTGGATCTAAAACCTGAAGATTAATTATGAATTTCAAGGTCATATGGTAAATTTTTAAATAAATACTGAGACATTAAACACTACGGAAATCTTAATTTGACAAATTAACCAACAGTCATATGTGTGTGTGTGTGTTGGGGGGGGGGGGGGGGGGGGGGGGGGGTTCAAAAAATAAGCAATCATAAGTAGAGAACTATGAGAATCACATAAATACTTATACATATTGCTTAAATGTGATACATTAACTGCCTCTCTTTCTCTCTCCAACTACATGTGAATATCTTGCATGCACTATGTACAAGAACTTACGTGGTTCTCCCAGTTCTCCACCTAGTATTGATTCTGATTTAAATTATTCCTTATGAAACTAATGTAAAGTAGATAACTGCAAGGACCGTATAAGCACTTGCCCATAGGGCATTATATAGACAGACACATATACATAGATTTATACACATACGTATATGCGTGTGTGTCTATATATATGTGTATGTATACATAGATTTATACACATACGTATATGTATATATTGAAATAGTCCTAGAAATACCTTCATTAGCCATAATGAATTAGAGGTTGAACTTGTATACTCAAGTTTTGCATTTGCTACATCAAGAGAACCACAACTTAATCTATTACCATATATCAATGCATTGGATAGCTCCATGATGGGTGCACACATACGGTACTGCAATTTACAATATGAAATTTTAACATGTTTATCAAATAACATAAGAATAAAATACTTTGGGCTATGAAATGTATTTAATATACACCTGGCTTTGTAAAGCTGAAATCGCTTGGGGATGAGCTTCTGAAAGTCTGCAAAAGAGACTCACGGCCATTCCATTTTCCCTGGCTTCAGTACTCTGGGTTACCAAAGTATATAAAATAAGTTAGGTGTGTATCATAGCCAGCCACAAAATTATGACCATAACAAAAAAAAATTACAAATACAAATATAAGTACCTGCACTAGTGGAGGCAGTTGATAATGATCTCCCACAAGTACAAACATTGATGCAAACATCAAAGGTCCCAGTGAGACCTAGAAAGAAAACGCCAGTTCAGGTACTTCTAGTTTGAACAAATCATTAGAAATGTGCAGAAAAACATGTGACCCGTTACAATTATCAATCTCAGAATAACGTACAGGAAGTGTGATCTGTCCAGCTTCATCCATTATGCATACATCAAATTTCTTGTCAGAAAGCAGAGGGCTGGTTATCCCTAAGCATGTCACTGCAACAACTTTGGTCTGATCTAGTCTCAGCTTGATATCTTTGGTGCTTTGTATATCAGCCCCTGTGGAGAGTTTAAATATTATTAAATATGTATGATTCAAATGATTATAGGATGCATACTGTTATATAAAATCATGAACTAAATAAATCTAACCATTAATACAATGCCCACGAATTTCCTCATGCACGGCTTCCTCTCTACCAATACGTATAAAATCAATACCCTGAAGTTGTTGATTATTCAGTTCAGTTTATAAAAACTCAATAGTAATTTAATATAACAGAATATATTAGAGTCAGAAAGTACCTGAGATTTTAATTTGATAAGCAAATTATCAACAGCAGAGTTTGTGTAGGATGTTAGCAAGATGGAGGCACCTCTCATCAATAATGCCTTCACAGCATGCACCATGGTGGAAGTCTTGCCTGTACCAGGCATTCCTAGGATAAGTGTATAATCCTTAGCAGTAAGTATCTGAACATTAGCAGAATTAGCTCCATAGGTAAATTAAAATAATCATATATGACAACTAGGATTAGCTCCTGTGATGAAGTTGGAAAGGAAATTACTAAATTAACCTTAAGTATTGCTTTGCGTTGATCATCATTTAAAGTTTTCTCTGACCAGATGTACGATACAGCAGGATCTTGACTGAATATACAACCACCATCAAATCTAGGAGCCTAGAAGAAAATGCACATGAGAATAGAAATAGTGGCACTACAAGATCATGAGGTGACCATTTCTACCACTTTACTTGTGAATAGACTGATCCAGGTTAGTTATATCTCTAACTCACCAGAAGGATAAAATAAAGAATACGCTTACTAGAAAAAAGGTTAAACGACACTTAAAGTGTTCGTTAATGCTTACAATCTCCTAAATCATTTTGTTTTAAATATCATATTATTATTGATATAATATAGTTTTGTAATCATATCTGACACTCTGCTTGCATATAGAAAATTCAAACAAAAAAATGCTGTGTCAACCTAACCTGTATCAACCTGTACAAAATACACGTTTTGACCTATTACACAACCCACCCATTTTGCCATCCATGTGAAGAATTTTGCATGATAACCGAACACTCACATGAAGATCAACAATCATACTTCGAAGGTGGGAACTCCTATCGTCTTGTAGAAACATTTGAATGAGATTAAACCTAGACAAAATAAAACAAATTACATAATAAATTATCCACGAGATAACATAGACAGTTCAATAATATTGAGAACCTCTAACTACCTCATTGTGGCAAATGATGCAGTAAACTCATCTTTATCAATCCTCCAAACCTCTTGAAAAAGATCATGGATGATTTTAGAGGGGCTGCTTCCTGGAAGCCTTAAGCGCTTTGAAAAAGAAACCTGTACAAAAAACACTGAATTAAAGTTTGTACGACAACAAAAGGGAAATACTTTGTTTAAATAAGTGGTTATTTCAATCCATTTACTTATGAATGGGTTGATTAAGAATGTGTTTTACTCTGACAGGTCAAGCATGAGGAAACATGTCAAATGGGTCGCCGAAGTGTAAATTTAATACATAAAACCTCCCAAACTAGATTATTATTGAAATGACATTATTCTTAAATACATATTCTAAAACCTTAACTACTTATTAAAAAATATAAAATCTTGTACAGAAGTAATCTGAGTCAAACACTCATCCCAAAGAGTTATTCTGACATGCTTCTCAACCTCCTGAACCTATTAAAGCAAATAGCCATACCATGACATTGATGCGAGTTATGTCCATTATTACACCTCTTCCTACCACAAGACGGCCAGGATCAGTGCTCAAGATCTAAGAATAAGTAATTATGAAATTATTAAGTTATAAATTTGGGAAGGAAAGAAATAACTAATGTCTGATTGTATAAACTTTTTCAATTAATCAAAATTTCATCATAAAATTACCACATAGTCTCCGATTCTAAGCGAGCATTCCACGTCCTTCCCTGAAGATGAAGGATTTAAATCTTGGCGCATAAAGCGATAAACAAACCGATTGCCCTGAATGAAGTTTTTATGTGGAACTTGATCTGAAGCATCAAGAACAATGGAGGGTAGACAAGTACTTAAATGTGCACCATTCACACTGCGAGAGCCCCACATTTCTTTCCTCACAACCTGGAATTATAACATCATAAAAAAGGGACAAAAAGTTTGAAGGAAAAAGATTAATATGGAGTTAATTATGGGTGTAGTTTGTATTTATACCTCCAATTCATTTGCTTCTAAGTCGATCAACCTTTCCCATTTCTTGAGGAACTTACAATGAGTAGTTGTTAAATGGTTCACAAGTGAACTGTAAACATCACCTAATCCACTACCCTCAATGCTTCCGCCATGAGCCTTCAAAACACAACAAACCCGTCAAGAAAAAGCAATAAATATTCTTACACTTCTGTATAAACTACGGTTTTGTATTCATAATAAGTATAACATGGTTAGAAAATATCAAGCAACAACTCAGTATAACAAACGAAAGTACAAGTGAGCTTACGATCATTCTAGAAACAACCTATGAAAGAAAAAAACTTACCATGTGTAATTAGAACTGCTTTTTTATAAATCAAGTGTCCTGATTCTAAATATTTTGAATTAATGTTGAAATGCCAGGTTATATGTCGGCCAGAGCCGGCCCAACTCAAACTCAAGTGAAGCAACGGGCTTGAAGCCCCCAAAAAATTAAAACCCCCATTTTCATAATTTATAGATACATATGTATGCATATATTTGGACTTGTCTTAGACATTACATGGGTTTCTATATTTGGACTTGTCTTAGACATTACATGGGTTTCTTCTTGTGGGAACACGGGTCATGGGATTTCAAGCCAAAAAATTCATTAAGGTTAGTTTATAGTTTGTGTTTGACTTTTGTAATCCTTATTTTTGTCATCGTGTTTTAATCTTAGTTTTTATGGTTTAACTTAACGATGTAAGGATTAGGTTGCAATATTGATTTTGTCTTCCTTTAAGCTTTCTATAGTTTTTGCAATATTGATTTAGGACCGTCTTTAAATAGTTAAGTTCTCAATATTTGACTCATTTAACTTTCAACTGCAATTGTTCAACAGTTTAATCGAATCTTTCAAATGACAGAATGCTAAAGAAGTTCTAGTTACAATATAGAATTCAGAAGTTTGAGAACTTTTTAAGCATAAGCTCATTTATTTTTTTAGTATACTCTTTAGATTTAAATTCTTTATTTACTAGTATACTATTTTTTTTTCGAGTCGGGGGGTCTCCAAATAGAGGTAAGATTTGCCACCATCCAACCCCTCCCAGACCCTGCTTCTAGCGGGATATACTGGGTATGTTGTTGTTGTTGTTGTTGTTGTTGTTGTTGTTGTTGTTGTATTTACTAGTATACTATTTCATACTTGTTTGATTACTCCGAATTGATTACTCACATTTGTTTTAGACTTACCTTGTGTGATAAAGCTTATAAATAGTAATATAAATGTTAAACCAAAATAAAAGTGTAATGTGGTGTATCTAAAAAGGAAAAAAAAATTACACAAGAAGGGCCCTAAAATTTTAGTTTGCGTGGGGCCTCCAATTCGGTTGAGCCGGCCCTGATGTTGGCACATCGTTTCCATAATACAAAAATGTTACCTTGTGGTAGACTGTACAAGCATTAAGATGCCTACAACCTTTGCACGTGTTTGGGGCCTGAAAAATCAAAACCATGTATTCACTTGAAAAGTAATGGCGTCAAAGAATATGAGTAATTAGTACGTCAAATATGAATACATATACTATATTATTTCAATAATAATCTGGATTTAAATAAAGTGATATAGAAGGTTTTGTGCACTTGAAATACACTTTAGGCGACTTTCGATCCTTATCCTTCTAAGGTGAATTTTTTTACATTACCCATTTGACCCGTTAGAGATAAACATAATCTGAACCAACCAATTCATGAGCAAATAGGTCAAAATTGCCACCTCTATAGATCCATAGTTGTCAATAGCGAATAGCGGTAAATAGCGACAAGCCACCTATATGCTACGTAGCGAATAGCGGTAAATAGCGACCGCTATTTCGTGTTTAGCGATTAAGTAGGATATTATGTAAGAATGTTATACATTCAATAAATAAGCATGTTTAGCAATAAAGTAGTAGAAAAACTAAGCAAACACCCCCAAAATAACTAAAACACTCTATTACTA
>BJCN01019828.1:0-10670 GCA_018326445.1 Flaveria brownii | reverse complement strand
ATATATACATACATATATATACATACATATATATACATACATATATATACATACATATATATATATATATGCATACATATATATGCATACATATATATGCATACATATATATACATACATATATATATACATATATATACATACATACATATATATATACATACATACATACATACATATATATATACATACATATATATACATACATGTATATACATACATATATATACATACATACATATATATACATACATACATATATATACATACATACATATATATAGATACATACATATATATAGATATATACATATATATATATATATTGTGTGTGTGTGAATTTATCCTTCCAATATATGATCCCATAAGGTAGAACCTTAACGGCATTAGATGTGACCCTTGCTTTTTAAAATAAAATAGTCGCCTATGCACATATATTTGTTTAATAATCGAAACATAGGAACTTCAGGCTCCTTCCTTAAAACTATGGCAACAGTACTCATAGTGATAAACCTTGACGAGGCTCAAAGGATGAATCTACTATATGTGCACACAATATACCTCAACAGCTCGACAATGAATTTTCTCATTGAAAATCTAAAATGGAGAAAATTAAAAAAAATGGCAATCTTTCATGAGGTTTTGTCTAGAACAGATTACTCTAACGAGTGAAGTTATTATTCCTACTCTGTAAAAATCTCATCCTTGACAATAAGGCTTCGAAATCTTCTTGATATAGTACACAAGTTACTCGACTCATATTAGATTTTGATGCCACCACCAAAGAGAAAGTATATGGAATCATCAAAGAACCTACTTTGATATGAAAGACCTAGAAAATATGTAATTATAGAATCTTTAGGAAGGATCACCAACAAGTATGAAGAACAAAAGGCTAGGACTTTTACGCTAATTCATCGGTTACTTTGGCCTTCACTATTGTTCAACCTATTACGATTTTGGTAAAATGTTATTTTACAACCTATTTTAATGTCATAAAAATCCCATCTAATCACATCAACATTCTTGTAAAATACCAAATGTTTCTGTATGTTATCATTTCATTCACCATCGTAGTTCAAAACGGATCGTCTTTTATTACAACTTTAAAATACATTACTTTAATAATAATAAAAAAATTGCATAGTAGGCTGCTATTGACCATGCCTTCCTAATTATAATTAAATGAGTAAGTTATACGGATAGTCCCTGTGGTATGCACGTATTATAACTTTAGTTCCCACTTTCAATAAACTATAGATGAGGGCCTAAACTATGTCAATAGTACACATTGGTAGTCCCTAACACTATCAGGGGTTAAGTTCTTTGTTAAGTTCTTAGGATATTACCAAAATGCCCTTAATTGTCTTATCATCTTCATTGCTACTCCGAACCCATCCCCACCCATCATTAAACCAACGACCAATGACCATGGGCCGACCTGACCACCACCAGAATCCCATCTTAGCCACCATTATCCACTCCTCAAAACTACCGTATGTCGTCTTTATCCCGCATCATCCTCTATGTTAATAAACCGAAGGTCGCTTGAACCGATCATTTTAGATATTTGACATTATCGAATCAAGTGATGAAGTTGCCCAATTGATTACGGTAGCAGGTGGTGGCCTTTAGCGACGCTGGTCGCAGCGTTGGTTCCATAGGCGTACAAGGTAGTTTTATGGTGACGGTGATGGTTTGAAGGGTGTAGAAATAGACTGGTAGAAAGGGTGAGAGAGAAAGATATGGGTGGGAGTTAGAAAAAGGATGGGGGAAGCGGTGGTCGACCGGCAAGTCGGGTTTCAGGGGGTTAGAGATGACAACGATGGTTTGGTGTTGTTTTTCCAGCTGGTGTTGGGGTTTTTTTTAAAGCACAAAAGCTAAAGACGACGGTGATGATTGTGGGTTAAGGGTAGAGGGCGGCGGTGGTGGGTTGAGGGTAGAGGCAGCGGCGACGTTGGTGGTGGGTTAAGGGTGCAAACGGCGACGATGGTGGTGGGTTAAGGGTAGAGGCAGCGGTGGCGGTGGATTGAAGGTAGAGGAAGTGTTAGTAGAGAAGAAGATAAAACAGAAGGGGTATTTTGGTCTTTTTAAAAGAACTAACAAATAAACCTAACCCTTGTTAGTGTTAAGGACTACCAGCGTGTACGATTGACATAATTTAGACCCTCATTTGTAATTTCTTGAAATGGGGACTAAAGTTGCAATACGTGCATACCACAGGGACTGTCTATGTAATTTACTCTAATTAAATAAAACAACATTTTAAGTTCTAGAGTGTTACCATCTAGATTCAAATATTATACATTGTTAGAACATTTATATTACCAAAAGAAACCCTAATGCTAAGAAGAGAAGAAAGATCATAGTGTTTTTCATTTTGGCTTAAGATATTAGTTGGTTGACTTCATGTTTAATGTTTATTCGTGGACCTTGATAGCCCAAACATAATGTCAAAGACACTTGGGCACATGGGTGGATCCACCCACTCTAGAAAACGTCTGCAAAGGTATTCTTGTGATATCGGTCCATGAGGTGCGTACAATTTCCATGGTTGGAGCCTTTAGAACAACAGAATGACGGTTATTGGGAATGAGAGAAAAGGGGAAGGGAAACAATTAAATAAGAAATGCAACCTGAAATAACCAAGATATGCGCACGTGCATGGCACATGGAGAATTTAAGGTTGAAATCTAATGCTCATCTAAGGTAGGGACCATTTGTGTAACAATGGCATAAACAATTAGGACCATGCACGTAATTTATGGAACTTGGGGTATAAAGATACATGCATGGTCCCAATTGACAACCAAGCGGTTAAAGGGCGAAATAAAAAATAAAAAAAAAGAGTATGAACTTCAATACTCATTATTCTCAATAATCAACATCTATAAAAAGAAAGAAACAACTAACTGCATAGGTTACAACTAACTAACTATTAACTAAACAACTAACTAACTATGTACAAGATGACTAGCAAGAAGTATAAGTAATAGAATCAATCCCCCTCCCCACAAGTTGGAGCGTGGGAAACACCCAACTTGGAAAGCAAATGCGATGCTGTGAATGTGAAAGACTCTTAGTTAAGATGTCAGCAAGCTGTTCACATGAAGCAGTGTGAGTGACAGTGATAAGACCATCTTGCAATTTCTCAAGGACAAAATGACAATCAATATCAATATGCTTGTACATTCTTGAAAATGAGATTACGAGCAATACGTATGGTAGCCAAACTATCATACTTCATGAGAATAGGAGTAATATGTGAAACAACCAATTCCATGTAAAAGCCGAGTGAGCCATGCAAGTTCAGCAGCAACTCTATGCAAAGACCTATATTCAACTTCGACAGAGCTCAAAGAAATGGTAGTTTGTTTCTTATATTTCCACGAAATAGGACTCCCACCAAGAGTAATGTAATAATCACTTACAGACTGACGAGTATTAGGGCAAGATGCCCAATCCGAATCACAATGAGCCACAAGAGAAAAATCAGAGGATTGATTATAAAACAACCCTTGAGAAATAGTACCACCAATATAAGCAAGAGTATGTAAGGCGACATCCTGATGAGGAACACGAGGAACACGAGGAACTTGCATGAACTAACTAAGGAATTGAACAGTGAAAGATAAATCTTGACGAGTATCAGTAAGATAATTCAACTTTCCCACTAAATAACGATATAGTAAAGGATCATGAAAAACATTCCCCTTATCAGATTTGAGTTGCAAATTAGGTGGTAAAGGAGACAGAGGTGGAGAACATCCAGAAGGAAGAAGCTCAAAAACAAGATCGGTTGCAAACTTTCGTTGGGTCATAAGCACTCTAGTAGAATGTTGTAAAACCTCAATACCAAGGAAATAGTTATGATTCCCTAGATCCTTGATACGAAAAGATGAATAAAAAAACTCCTTAAGTGCAGTAAGTTCATCAGGAGCATTACCAATAAGCAGAATATCATCAACATATACAACTTACATAAATAACCAAATGACTTATGGTCTTTGAAAACAAAGAATAGTCACTATTAGAACAAACATAATCTCGAGTTTTTAGTGCATCAGAGAGCTTACCATACCATTGTCGTGATGCCTGTTTTAATCCATATAGAGATTTTTTGGAGTTTTAGGTAGTAAGAAGGAGTAATGGTCAAGCCCGAAGGAGGTTGCATAAAAATGTCCTCAAGCATTGTTGACTTCTAATTAAGAAAGTGGCCACTTCAACTTAGTAGCAATAGCAATAAGACTATGGATGGAAGTCATTTTAACAACTGGAGAAAAAGTTTCATTATAATCAATACCGGGTGTTTGAGTGTCACCTCGAACAACAAGTCGAGCTTTACATCTTTCAATAGTACTATTCACATGATATTTGATTTTGTAGACCCATCAGCACTTAATAGGGGTCTTGCCAACAGGAAGGGAACAACATCCCAAATATGATTAGCTTCAAGAGCTTCGAACTCCTTAGCCATAGCCTCTTTCCATGCATGGTGGTTAGCAGCCTCATATAAGAAGTAGGTTCAGAAAGAATATTAAATGCATTAACAAGCTGCTGACCGAGAACAGTAAGAAAATGAAAGGGAAGAGTGGTAGTGGAAAAACAAAAATTTGCTAAAGTATGAGGACAAGAAATAGAAGAATTATAAAGACAAAAGCTATGATTGTAAACATAGTCTTTCAAATAAGCTGGAGGAACAGTGGGTCGAGAAGAATGATGAATTGGAGGATGAGACATTGAAGGATCAATAGGTACTAGAATTGATGGTGATGGAGGAGAAGCAGGAGTGTGGATGGGAATAGAAATAGAAGGATCTTCAAAGAAAGATGACAAATCAGCAAGTGGGGGAAAAAGAGTAAAAGTAGTTAATGAAATTGAAGGAAATATATGCTCAAAAAACACCACATCTCGAGAGACAAAAACAGTCTTAGTATACAGATTAAACAATTTGTAACCTTTGTTGCCCATTGGATAACCAATGAAAATACAAGGTGAAGCACGGGGTTGAAAATTAACACGACCTTATGTAGGAGTAGAAGCATAACAAAGACAACAAAACTCCGTAAATGAGTGTATGAAGGGGACTTGACAAAAAGAATATCATAAGGAGTTTTTTCAATTAAGAAGCTTTGTACGAAAAACATTAATGAGATGAGTGGCAGTCAAAACACAATGTCCTCAAAAAATAACAGGAAGTTTAGATTGAAAAAGCAATGCCCGAGCAGTTTCTAGAAGATGTATGTGCTTTCGTTCCACGACACCATTTGTTGTGGAACACCGGCACAACTTGTTTGATGAAAGATACCTTTGCATTAAAAAATATTCTCGGGTTTTAGTACATGTGCCAAGCTTGAAAGCATTGTCACTATATATACATTTGATGTTTGCATTAAACTGAGTTGCAACCATCTTAACAAATCCTTGGAGAACATGAAATGCATTACTCTGGTAGATAATAGATGAGTCCAAGTTGTGCGACTAAAATCATCCATAATAGTAAGAAAATAGCGATAACCATTATAAGTAGGGGTGGAATAGAGACCCCAGGTGTCAATATGAACAAGCTCAAAAGCATGTGTAGTGGATTTATGACTATGTGGAAATGGAAGACAATGTTGTCTAGCCATAGGACAAATGTCACAATGAGAAAGAGGATCTATATTTGTATCAGAAAACACATTCAATTGCTTAAGTTTGTAGAAAGGAAGATGCCTAAGTCTACGATGCTATACAGTACTAGTAATAGTAGAATTACAATATAACTTGGTAAAAGACAATGAATTATTCAAGGAAACATGAGGTAAAGAAGCATGTAAAAGATACAAGCCATGAAGGAGTTTACAAAGAACCAGTGGCCTCTTCATTGAAGGAGCCTGCAACATGCAACAAGCATTAGAAAAATATACAATACCATTTGTGTCATTACACAACTTAGGAACACAAAAAAATGTTATGTTTGAATTCAGGAACAAATAAAACATGTGAAAAAGAGAGTTTAGAATTAAAAACGATAGTGCCATACTTATGGACAGTGAGAATTTGTCCATTGGGTAGGCCTATAGAAATTTGTCCATTTGTCCATTAAGCAATTGAATGTTTGATAAAACGTTTTCCTCTGAACACATATGATCACTTGCCCTTGTATCAATTATCCATTTAGTTTGCAAGTTTAAGGAAGAACAAGCCATAATTCCTGCAAAAGTAGCATGACTAACTTTGTTGGTATTGAAAGCATGTGCATCAGAACCAGCTTTATCCATAGTGGACTTTTGTAACAACTGTAGCAGGTCATGGATTTGTTCATTGGTCAAACAAATATAAGAATTGGGAACTGAACCAATAGGCTCATGTTCAGCATGGTTAGAAGAATCAAAACTGCCATTTGTAGCCATTCTTTTTCCTTTTGTGAATTTAAAATCTTTGGGAAATCCAATAAATCTGTAACATTTACTTGCATGATGTACACTTTTCTTGCCATGTGAACAAATAAGACTCTTCTTATTATGTGTTTAAATGTGGTTATTTGTTGGAACCTGCGAATAAACATTCATAGAAGCAATTTCTGAAACAAACGAATTAGTTGCATGAATTTCTCTCTACTTTTCATCTTGAATAAAAAGAGCATAATGTCACGCACCGCTTGTATTTCAAGCCACAATGGTCAGGATTCCAGAATTTTCCAGCAAGTTCCCGAGACTTCAAAGATTCAAGGATACATATATCTCAAGATGTATCTAGACTTAACCATAGAAAAATCTAGTTGATTAGTCTAAGATTAGCCTAGAAATTTTCTTGTAAATATTTTAGATACTTACTTACAAATATCTAAGATATTTAGTACTAAGATTGTTCTAGATTAGGAATAATCTAGATCTTTAGAACAAGTATAAATAGGTAATAATAGTTTCATTTCAAACCACCTCAAAAAGAGTGGTAATCAAGCTTCCTTGTATCCAAGTGTCTCAAGTAATACAAGAGATCTTTCTTTCAAGCTTACTTGTGATCATTCTTACCATCTCTAGTCATTGAATCGCTGCTAACTTGGTGATCTAGTCAAGATCAAGGCTAACTTAGTACGGTGACTAAGTGTCACACGAGAGTCTAGGAATCACTCCATGACAAGTGGTATCAGAGCACGTCGATTCACTGGGATGGCGACTGAATCAGAGAAGATGGTGGTCACAAGCGCTGCTAGAAGAGAAGAGAATCGTGATCAGGAAGGAACTTCTCATGGAATCAAGAAGAGTCATGGGGTTTCAAAGGACAAGACCCTAGAAAAACGAGTTGCTAGAGTGGAATCAGCAATGACAATTCTTGGAACCCAAGTTTACGACCAACTACAACGAATAGAAAGCTTGGAGACTGACTTCCCCGAACTTAGGGAAGACCTTAGAGCTGTTGTTAAGGTACTTCGTGGAGAAGTAAAGTTCATAATAAACAATACAGCCAGAGGGGCTATCAAGGATACACTCAAACAAGTTCAAAGAGACATGGATGAGCTTTCGGCTGACACGCTTCGCAGCCTCATCGGCTTGGAAGCAAAGGTGAATGATTGCAACAAAGTCATGGCCACAGCAGGAGGCAACATCGTCAACTTCACACCAAGGATCGAAGTCCCTAAACCAACACCCTTCGTTTGCAAGCGCGAGGCAAGGGCCGCGAACAACTTTCTTTGGGAGATGGAACGTTACTTCGATCATGTAAACATCACCAACGATGCTACCAAGATCAAGACAGCCGCGCTCTACTTGAAGGATACCGCAGGCTGTGGTGGCGACGTAAGCATGAAGAGATCAAAAGAGGTATGTGCACCCTTAACACTTGGGCTGATTTCATTAAGGAATTAAAGAAACAATTCTATCCGAAAAACAATGAAAATGAACCAAGGAGCCGGTTACGTAAACTAAAACAAGCTAGCACCATCAAGGACTACATCAAAGAGTTGACTACTCTTGTCCTTGAGATTCCAGATATGTCTAATAAGGACTCCCTGTTCTACTTTCTCGACGGTCTACAACCATGGGCCAAGACGGAGTTAGAACGACGGGGTGTTCAGGATCTCTCTTCGGCCATCGCTTTAGCCGAATGACTAATCGACTATAACCGAAGGGATTCTAAACCTAAGGATCGTAAGAGTAATCACAAGAAAGGTGGGGGAGATAAATCAGCCCAAACAAAAGGCAATGCTTCACGTAAGCCACTACCCCATTGGAAGTCCTGAGAAAATAAACCACTTACGACTGATTACAAGTGTTTCATATATGATGGACCGCACAAAACTCGGGACTGCCTAAAGAAATCGAGCGTACATGCTATGATCGCAAGGGAGGAAGGTTGCCATGATGAAGGATGAGACATTTGCATGGGGTCAAGGCAAGTGCTAAGTGCAATCAAAGCAATAGTAGAGGCTCGAACAACGCCGAGTAAAGGAGTACAATACGTGCAGACCAATGTCAAGGGCGATCAAGTACGGGCCCTTGTGGATACGGGAACTTCTAATAACTTCATGACCATCGGAGAAGCTCAACGACTCGATGTTAGTTTTGTTAAAGGCGGTGGTACAATAAAGATTGTTAACACCAATGCCACACCAATACACGGGGAGGTAAAGGATGTTCAAGTTAAAATTGGAGAATGGTCAGGGCCAATTAACTTCACAATAGTAGAGATGGATGACTTTAAAGTAGTTCTCGGTATGGAGTTCTTTGACAAGGTACGGGTCTTCCCCATGCCCTTTGCTAATTCCTTGTGTATCCTTGACGGGGGAAGGACTTGTATGGTAAGCATGGAGCGGGGGTCAAGGAGTGGGCCTAAGCCCCTTTCAGCCATACAATTTAAGAAGGGATATAACAAGAAGGAGCCATGTTACTTAGCAGTAGCAAAGGTGGAAGACAAGATAATTTCCAAGAAAGTTGTACCGAAAATTATCTAGGACGTACTTAAAGAATACCAGGATGTTATGCCAACAGAACTACCAAAGAAACTACCCTCATAAAGAGCAGTTGGCCATCAAATTGATCTAGAACCAGGGTTAAAACCCCCAGCCAAGGCCCCATATCGTATGCAACCGCCGGAGTTGGAAGAGTTACGTAAGCAGCTTAAAGAGTTACTAGATGCAGGCTACATTCGTCCCTCTAAAGCCCCGTATGGTGCCCCGGTATTATTTCAAAAGAATAAAGATGGCTCGCTTCATATGTGTATCGATTATCGGGCCTTAAACAAGATCATGGTAAAGTACAAGTATCCAATTCTACTGATCGCTGATCTATTTGATCAACTCGGCAACACAAAATACTTTTCAAAGTTGGATCTTCGATCAGGACACTACCAAGTAAGGATTGCTGAAGGGGACGAAGCTAAGACCACGTGCATCAAAAGGTACGGATCATATGAGTTCTTAGTGATGTCGTTCTGTCTAACCAATGCACCAGCCACTTTCTGCACCTTTATGACTAAACTCTTCCACCCGTTTCTAGACAAGTTCGTAGTAGTGTACCTAGATGATATTGTGGTATATAGTCGCACGTTGGAAGATCACGTGGCACACTTGCGACAAGTATTCTAGATACTACGTGAAAACGAACTATAAGTCAAGCTAGAGAAGTGCTCGTTTGCCCAAGTGGAAGTCGAGTTCTTGGGACATCGAATCAGGGAGGGACAACTCATGATGGACACCTCCAAAATAAAATCCATTCAAGAATGGGAAGTACCAACCAAGGTTCCTGAGTTACGTTCATTCCTCGGGTTGGTCAACTACTATCGGCGATTCATCATGGGCTACTCCATAAAAGCAGCCCCCTGACTGACTTACTAAAGAAAAATAAGGCTTAGCAATGGGACGAGCGGTGTCAAAGGGCCTTTGATGAATTGAAGGAAGCCGTTATGTCAGAACCAGTTCTGCGGCAACCCGATGTCACCAAGCTGTTCGAGCTGCATACTGACGCATCAGACTTTGTGATTGGTAGAGTACTTATGCAAGAAGGACATCCAATCGCATTTTAAAGCCGCAAACTAAACGACACTGAGAAGAAATACACGTACAAGAAAAGGAGATGACAACCATTATTCATTGCCTTCGGACATGGCGGCATTATCTTCTTGGGTCCAGGTTTGTTATAAAACCCAACGATGTTGCCACTAGCTATTTTCAAACACAAAAGAAGCTAAGCCCAAAGCAAGCTAGGTGGCAAAATTTCCTTTTCGAATTTGATTATGTCTTGGAATACAAATCGGGAAAAGCTAACATTATGGCTGATGCCTTAAGTCGTCGGGCCGAGTTTGTTGCAATAGCAAGGCCTTCATTTGACATCCAAGACACAATCAAAGAAGGCTTAGAACAATATTCCTTTGCCAAGCACCTGGTCTCTTTAGCTCGTGATGGGAAGACTAGGCGGTTTTGGTTAAAGGGAGACTTGTTATTTACTACCGGATATCGGCTCTTTGTACCTAGATGGGGCCATCTAAGACGTATGATTATGAAGGAATGTCATGACTCAAGATGGGTCGGTCATCCCAGAAGAAAACAAACATTGTCACTTATCGAAGATACTTTTCACTGGCCCCGAATGAAGATGACGTTAAATCGTACGTAAGAACATGCTTAGTCTGTCAACAAGACAAGAATGAGCAACATCAGCTTGGGGGATTACTAGAACCATTACCAACAC
>BJCN01019786.1:0-16573 GCA_018326445.1 Flaveria brownii | reverse complement strand
AACTCTTGGTCCACTTAAAGTAAATTATACATTGTGAGAGTTCAACCCATAATCTCTACTTTGAAAGTCATAGGATGTCTCCTCTAACCAGTTAATATATATGATATGTGAATATGAAACATAGAGTCAAAGAGATGGACCTATTGGGTTGACCGGTCCATATTCACATTTCATAATGGTCTTTGCAGGCCCAGTCTTTTACAACACATTGATGGGCAAATCTAAATGGGCCTGTCTTTTTGGATTTCGGTGTTGATCGTCAACCCGTAGAGGTCGGTTTAATAACCACAAACCGCTTTTTATATTGAACTGAATTGATATTCAATCGTGTTTACAATAGTTAGGAACCGGTTTTTTAACCGGGTAAACTAATTGTTGATCACTTGACCGGAGGTGGGTAAAAATACTGGTACGTATTTTGGACCCTGTTGATTTTGAAACATGTCCGAATAGAAACTGAGGGAGGGTTTGATGTGCCAATTTAGAATTGATTTGGGTGTTTGCGGGGCTAGAACTGTTTTAGGAACGGGTCAGGTAACTTTAAAAAATATATTACTTGTATACGGTCATATGACCATGTTTTAAACATTTGTAACCATATTTTTCATGATTTTTGATAATTTCAACAAGCATGCCATCGAAAATTAAACTTGTGCTTTTTTACAACGGAATAAGTTCAAATATAGATTACAACTGCTGGCCTCAATGAAACATTGATTCTTGATCAAAAAGCGAGTGCCTTAAAAACTTGAGGCATCAAAATAGTTTTTTCTCTACATTGGGAGAGACCAACCCTTTGGCCTTTGGGTATAAGGCTTCCTGCATCACATAATAAAAATTAGTAGACTATATAAGATCTAGACCCTCAGTGTAATTTTGACAACAACCTCTATGGAATTTTAACATGGACTCAAAGAAGCTTTATTTTTAAATTTCAAATTTTACCTAATACAAACCTATTATACACAAATTAGAACAAAAAATAAAACAATGAATTTTCATAATTCATTCCAATTCTAAATAAACTAATTTGAATAGTTTAAGCTCAAACTAAACAATGAACTGCTATACTCATTTAATTGTTAACTTATTAAGTTCAATTAACTTAACCCAATTATTTTTACAACATCAACTTAACTTCTAAATCAAATAACAATAAAAAACAATTGTCCTTTGTTTCTTTGTCTCAGAATAAACGAGATCAAATTAGAATGACATGCTAAATCTAGATTCTTTTACTTCTTATTTGACTTGACCTGAATCGGGATGAAAAAAATTTAGTATCTAGTTATAATCTATTATGCTTATAACCCATGAAAAAAATTTATGAGTCCACTACTATCTACAAGAGAAGAGTCAACACTCTCAAGGGTAGGTGGGGCACAACCAACTTGAGGTCAAGGTGTGGCCCTGCGCCACTTGGCAACATCGCTCACGTCCCTCCACGCCGAGTACTCTCTCCACGGCTTCGCCCTAAAAAATCACCATCAACTCTAAGTATCATTTAACAACAAATAGGGTTCAAGTCTAGTGGTAAGAGGGATTGTCCATATCGGTATATCACTTCAAAAAAATTAGGGTTGTTTAAAGTCGGATATCCGAAATTTCGGATATCCAAAAATTTCGGATAGTGAAAATCACTATCCGTATCCATATCCGAAATTTCGGATACGGATTCGGATAGTGATTCGGATATCCGAAATTCATTTTTTATTTTTTTTATTTTTTATTTTTTATTTTTTTTTACAATAATTAGACATATAATATTATAAAAATAATATAAAAACCAACTCATATCATAAAATTCACAATATACACTAAAAAATCTCAATCTAAAGTAAAAATCTAACTAAAATTAAAAAAAATAAAAAATATATTTTTTAGTTTTTGGATAATCGGATATCTGAATATCCGAAACTTTTGAAAATCACTATCCGAATCCGAATTTTAGGATATCCGAAATTCGGATATCCGGATTTTTGGATATCCGAAATTCGGATATCCGGATTTTCAGATTTTCGGATCGGATTCTCGGATTCAGATATTTTTGAACGCCCTTGAAAAAATATACGCTGCAAAGCCTTTGTATCAACATCATATCATATGGGGCCGAAGAACCATCAACATTATCGGGTCAAACTTACGTATCGTACAACCCCGCGTAGGTTCCGCCCACATGTATATTGTGCAGCTTGCTTTCAACTATCGCCATCACCCTGTTTTGCCACGATATTTCTTGATCATTAACTATTTTTCGGTCGGTGGCGTTCGTAAAATCACACTATTTGTCAATTTCTTGAATTCCCAGTGGGCCGACTTATCACACAGTTCCTCCGACTTTCTCGGCGATAAAATCATTGAAATTGCTGTTGATAACGAGTTCAATCCGATTTGTTTGCTCCTAACACAATTCAGGTTACGTTTTCTTGAACTTTTAGCCATACCCACATCGAAATCTTGAAATTTGATAGATGAATTCGACTTCTGTTCGTTTCTAGGGTTCCGAAATCCATCTCCCCCAATTCGATTTCCATGTGTTGTTAAGTTTTAGATCATGTTGAAATGATTGCTAAATCTATGTCTGCAAGTTCTGATTTTTCAAAGATTTTGTGGATGTCATCACCACCCATCTGTCCATGTCAGAAAGTAGTAACTATTCCCTTGAGTTCTTGCATAGGAACAGTGGTCAACACCTCCATTAATGGAAGAAAAGCTTCCAGGAGAAAAAATAGAGGTGTGATTTTGGGTTGTATGGTTCCTGTTGACAGCCGGAATCAATGTTTGAGCTTAGAGATTGCAAATTCGGTGAAAAGGGGTTTGAAAAACTACTCCAAAAGTCGAATTTGTAACGAATTAGAAGAAGCTAGTGGTTCATTGTCTCAAGATTCAATTCATTTAGGTTATGGTAATGATTTTAGTGGATTTAGGGAAGACCCTGTTATAGGTAAACTAACAACTCAACTTGGGGTCATACACCCAATCCCTTTACCTCCAATTAATAAAAATATTGGTGGGATGTTTGTGCTCTTTTTCATCAGTGGAGTTGTGTTTGATAAACTTTGGATGTCAAGAAAGCAAAAAAATAGCAATGATGAAGGGAAATTGGGAATATGGCCACAGGTTCCCACAAGTTTTTCACTGTTTCTTGAAAAAGATTTGCAGAGGAAAGAATCAGTTGAGTGGGTGAACATGGTGTTGGGTAAGTTATGGAAGGTTTATAGAGGGGGGCTTGAGAATTGGGTAATCGGTTTGCTGCAGCCCGTCATTGATGACTTAAAAAAGCCTGATTATGTGGAAAGAGTTGAAATAAAGCAGTTTTCACTCGGGGAGGAGCCATTTGTTGTTAGAAATGTCGAACGCAGAACTTCACGCAGCAACAATGATCTACAGTGAGTTTTTTACCCAAACTTTGAAAATTTATCTTTAAGTTGTTAGTTATCTTATGTGTTTAACTGTTTACTGTATTACTTTCTAAAGGTACCAAATAGGTCTTCGTTACACTGGTGGTGCTCAAATGCTTCTAATGTTGACACTGAAATTTGGGATTATTCCAATTAAGGTGCCGGTTGGCATTCGAGATTTTGATATTGATGGAGAACTTTGGGTTAAACTTAGATTGATTCCAACTGAGCCTTGGGTGGGAGCTGTTTCATGGGCTTTTGTCTCACTTCCAAAAATTAAGTTTGAGTTGTTACCATTTCGGTTGTTCAATTTAATGGGTATGTCATTTTGATACATTCTTAGTTCCATTTAATATATTGTAACATTCTTAATCATAGATATTGTCAGATTGTTAAGTTAAATACTAGTACGTGTTAATCATTTTCCTCTTTCTTGCATGTATTTATGTGATACCAGCTATCCCTGTACTCTCGATGTAAGTGACTTCTTCATATGATCATGATTTGACATTGTGTGATATTTATCATGATTTTATATTAGAGTAAAGGGTCAAAAGGGGTATTTTTTGGTATTGGTAGGGTTGCCACGAAACTACTTTTTTTTTTCTAAAGTTTTGAAATTTCTTGAAAATTACTGTTCAAGTATAAAGTATACGATTTCAATAAAAATGATAGAGGAGGTTTTATAGCTAAAAAAGAAAGACACTTTGCCGACTACCCGTTCGTGCCCTTCAATTTGCTTGGCATAAATGTCTTTATTCACTAGCTTATCTTAATTTTAATTGCTTTGGTAGCTTGGCTACCATCGATCAACTTCTTATTTCATGTTTCTTGAAATTTTAGGTTTTTGAAGAAGCTTTTGACAGAGGATTTGCCTCGATTATTCGTGCGGCCTAAGAAAATTGTCTTGGACTTTCAAAAGGGGAAAACCGTTGGTCCACTCCAAAATGATTTCAAGCCCGGTGAACTGCAAGAAGGAAATAAAGATTTTGTTGGGGAACTTTCGGTCACTCTTGTTGATGCTCAAAAACTCTCTTACATCTTCTATGGTGGGTATTATCAGAGTTATTATATGCTGAACTAAAGTACAAGTCTTATGATGATCTTATTTTTGATTGTTTACAGGAAAAACAGATCCATATGTTGAACTAAGACTGGAAGATCAAGTAATGCATAGTAAAAAGAACAGTCAAACAACTGTGACGGGGCCTCCTGGCCAGCCAATATGGAATCAGGTGAGATTTTCATCAAGTTTCTCTATTATTCTTTTATATCAATATGAAATTAGTTACGAATATTTGATGATATTTGCTTTATGGCAGGATTTCAGTATGCTAGTTACAAATCCTAGAAACCAGAAATTGTCGGTACAAGTAAAGGATTCTCTCGGATTTATACCCTTGACCGTCGGTGCAGGAGAGGTAACCTCTTTAGGGGTCTCTCGATTTATGTTTTGATGCCAATCATCTGGTTTTATATGTTTAGATAAACAGCTGCTCCTTTGATCATCTGAAAGTGTTGGTCTTGGATAATTAATTTCACACTAAATTTACCAGTTGCAACATTGATTTTCAAAATTGCCTGTTTAAGTCTTCAAGGTGCGGCATGCTGATATGCATCTCATTCTCTCTAATAGAGGTCTTAGGTTTGAATCTAGGTTTCATACTTTTCCGCTTTAACCCTTTGAAGACCATCTGCCAATGCAAGTTGTGTTTTACCTGGTCTTATTGGTTAGCACGGTATTGGCGGGGGCTTGTGAGTTTTCTGTGATGGGTTTTCGCTGTTATAAAAAAGATTGCTTGTTTACCTGTCGTTTTAACTAATTTGAGAGACTTGCACTCCCGTTCACAGAACATTTATTCATTATTCTTAATAATCTCCTTTTTTGTCGAACACTCATTGTCTTATTGTCTGATTATTCAGTCTGTTAGTAGCTTTATTTATCATCTTTTCAGGTTGACTTAAGATCTTTAAAAGACACGGTACCAACAGATAGGGTCGTGACTCTCGAAGGAGGTTGGGGACCGTTTAACAAGGGTCCAACGGGAGAGATCCTACTTAGACTAACGTATAAAGCTTACGTGGAAGAGGAAGAAGATGAAAGAATCAAACACATCGACTCATCTGATGACGAGTTTTCAGAACTAGCATCAGCTGGCACTACATATGAGCCTTCATCGGATAAAGAAACATTTATGGATGTATTAGCAGCCTTTATTGTCAGTGAAGAATTTCAAGGAATAGTAGCTTCTGAAACATCAAATAACACGAGGCCAACAACAAGAACGTTCTCTGGTCAAACACCTGATACTGTGACCCCCGACACTGGTTCTGATTCAGGAGGTATTGATTAATTGACTATATTGACTGCATTGCATATGTTTTTGTTTCCTTCACGTGTTGTTGCATTGAGCAATATATAGATTTATTTGCAGGGTCAGCTTTATTATGGCTTGCTGCAATCACAAGCATCTCAATTCTAACCGCCATTAACATGGGTGGCTCAAACATCTTTAATCCTTAGTGCAACGCGCATGGTTTCAGCTTGATCAAGTAATCCTCAAAAGCCAGTACAGCGGCGCGAGGTCGAGAGTCTGAGATTTGTGTATCTGCTGCTTTTCGGGTTTCTTTTTATTATAGATACTTTTTTTGGTTGAAGTTGTCAATCTTTTTGAGAAAAGAGTTTACAAATGTGGACTCTGTGTAGAGGTCTTGTAATAGCCATGCAACAAAAGAAAAAGAAATAATTTTGGTATAGGGGTGTAAACTGTCAAAACAAGGAAGTCTGGGGGTATAATTTTTTACCATCTATAGTTTAAGCTCGAGGCTTGTCTATAGTTGGAGGTTGAAGTGTGTTAGAAGTGACGAGATGTGCTGATGTGGATGACACATGTGCACATTTGTGCTAACATATACAAGCCAATTATAATGAAGTGCTGATATGCTTCTACTCATATAGTTTTGTATTGTTATATAGTAGAGTTAATTACACTTATTTCCTTTGAGTTTATCCTAAATTTCATCTTTTGTTTTAAACTAAGACGATAACAAAAAAAATATCCATATTTGTCAAAACACATTTCGTCCTTAAAATTTATCTCAAATGTAAAAGATCATTTTTATTGTTGTTAGAAAGGATTAAACTGTGACATTTATTGATATTTACATAGTTTAAAATTTAAAAATAAAATTTAGGGTAAATTAACTTAAATGATGAAAATATAATTTACTTTATATATTATGTGTTAGATTTAATGATTTTGTTTGGAGTTCAGCACACTTCAACATGATGTTGGAAACTTGCCATTGAATCGAAATCCGAAAGGTATAAGGTCTCATGTAGGTCGATCATAGAGGCACAAAAAGCGGAAGAATCCAAGCTCGGATTCGGTACAAATAGGGTTGAAAATTTCTAGTTGTCTCATATCTAATTATAAAGTTATATTTTAAACTAATGTCAAATCCGTTAAGTATGGTTAATCCTCACCAATCGTGTTGGTGCATAAGCCAACAATATGAGTATATATGTTTCATGACCTACGTGGTCAGAAATTGAACATCGGATTTCTTATGTGAAACTGAGTTATAAATTCACCTCAAAAACCTACTAATTAAAACAGTATATATTAACTATATTTGTAACAATTATACAATTGTAATAATTATTCTAAACAGGTGTTTGAAAATCAAAAGACGAATTCCAAAACAGATCTTAAAATTTTTGTGCGTATCTAACCCGATATGAAAATTCAAATGCTTAATTCATAATTCATATTCGGCTTGATTTGAATTTCCATTTTTTCGAGCCAAATTCGAAGAAGAAAACACGTTAAAGCAACACCTCTTGAGCGAAATTGATAAAGTCTAAATAATGTCGACGGTTTTCTGGATATTCCCGTATATAAACAATGAAGATTCATTTCACACTTCAATAATATAAAAGAAAAACTAAAACCCAAAAGTGGAATATTAGCCAGCCGTCCAAAAACCAAAACCAAAACACATGACACATAATTCAAACCAAATTGCCGTCCGATGATTAAAAAGGTGGCATGATATCATATTATGGTCGTCAAATCTGTTCGAAAACGAAACCAACGTTTGTAGTTATCGACGCAGGTTTGAATCCGTGAGGCTGTTAAAGAATGCAACATAAGAATACTGTTTTGGACATTATCATTGCATCGTTATTATGAAAACAGACAACTTGAAGATTGTTTAATCATCGGTTGCCTTTTCACCTAAAGCTTGATTCCAGCATGTGATGTGATGTGATGCATTCTTATTCTTATTAATGTTTGAAAAAAAGAGGTTGACTTTGACGCTTACTAACTTCATGTTCATATTCATCATTCATGTGACGCATTATTAATTATTAATTATTTGCTGCCGGTTTATTTGATTAATTAATTAGTAGTTTATCACCATGTCCAAATTAGCTAGATATATAGGGGTTTGGAGGTTATAATGGCTGATCACTATGAGAAAACCGAGTATCAATAATACAATGAATAATCAAAATAAGTCTATTTAAATGGAGATTACATTGAATGGTTTGATAAAACTGACCAACTAAAGATAAAACTAATCAAGTGATAATGATGATAAAACATGTAGCCTCATGTCCAAGTTAGTAATAGAATCACGACTAACAAACAAAACTTAAAGATAAATGATAAATCAAATAATAAAAAATAAGATAATAAATTTTGCTAACATTATTGACATCAACGATTGATGCCCGTAAATATACAAAAGAAGTAGGAGGAGAAAAATGTGAACTTTATAGTAATCAGTGATAGATCAACATAACCAAGAAATTTGAGATTATAACTTACATATTGATGACGAGCCATCAATATTGATAATTCCAATTTTGGACACACGAAAAGGGTTTAGGGATTCACGAATATTATTTGTGTATAACATTTATAAGTTAAACACTCGAGTTTGATTGTCTCAACACGTTTATTTGGACGTGATAGAAAAGGGTTTAGGGATTCATGAATCAGATTCGAGTATATGTTTTAATTTGATACGCGCTAACTTACATCTTATTAAGTATACATAAATTTCTAATTAACCATCTGGTTCAAGTTTTGATTATTATGTATATATTGAGGTACTCCTCTTTTTATAGTTTAATATATAAATTGTTATCGATAGAATAGAGTTGTATGGATGTAAAAAAGAATTGCAAACCATTTGGTTGAATATCTTATTCCATCCCAATTACAAACTAGAGCCGACTGTCGAGTTTAAGAATAAATTGAGCGAGAGATAAATGAATTACAATGTTGACTATTAGATTCATAAAAAATGGTATTCATAGGAAAGTCAACTATAGTGTTAAATTATTCAATTAGAAAAGAATTCAACAAATAAGGAACATTACCGGCTTTACTATTAATTTCGATCTACCCTTTTAAAAAAATATTTTTATTTATTTTCAAATTTTGTAAGCTATTAATCATTGTTAATAGAGCTTATGTTCAAATTAGCAACTAATGACTATTTGGAGGAAGTAGTAGAGGTGTAAAAAAACTTGTTCCCAAACTAGAGCTAGTTTAATTGTAACTCGAAACCGACTTGATTAAGAAACCAGTTAAGAACCCACCCAACTCGTCATGTTCAGATAGTTTGAGTACCCATCCTTTGTAGTTTTAACGGTGCCAAAAGCTGATAAAAAAACCAGAACCTTGTTTAGAACTAGAACTGATCATATTTCAACTTGAAACTGGTTTGGATCAATTGCTTATGAGTTGCACTTGTTAATGGTCATCGGATAGTATTCACCAATGTGTGATTGGTTGAACTTTGATGTTTTATTAGCTACTTATGTAAAAAAAATAGATAACGATGGATACATTACACATTTCAGACGCAAACTAATGATTACGAGCAATGAAAAGCAAAACCAATTTAGTGCCATCTTATTTTTGCTAGCATAGCTTCATCATATGGTAAGTTAAAACACTTACACATTGTTAGGACGTTAATAAGTTAGTACTAATGTTAGAAATACATGTATTTTCAGAAGATGAAGCAAAATGGTGAAAAAGACTAAAAGTTGTTCTTACTAGGGGTTTATATATACCTTGTCAACATATGCTGATTCTACTAAGTAAAGTGTTCACCGCATTTCTTTCTCTTTTAGGGAAACATGCAATACAATCCAACAATATTGTGTTGCCATTGTTGTATTACGTTGTTAATCTCTACCACTAATTATTATGTATTTATGTTTACGATACCTTGCAAATTCTTTTAAAAGTTCTTCAATGTTGATAATGAGAATGAATTTGTAATTCATGATTGTGTGTTTTAACTTGTCTTCAACCCTTCTTCACTGAAAATTCTACTTTCTATCTTCTTTAAATAAAATTTAATACTTTCCATCATGCATTAACCCATCTTTTCAAAAAAAGTTATTCCAAATTAAGGTTATTCTTGAAAAGATTATTCTTGATAAGTACACCAATTGATTCGAAATAACGCTATATATAATAACAAATACAAACAGCCACCAATACTCGTACAAATTCTTTGAAGGAAAATGATTTATAAACTTAAAACACATATATAAATATAAATATGTCAAAAAACGAGATGAAGTCACATAACAGAATTAAAGGAAATGAAAACGGTAAAAAGGAAATAAATAAAATGATGAATAAATTCGAAACAATTAATTTTAAGTTACATTTTTAGACTATATACAATCTACTACACATAATGAAAATAATCAATATATTAACATACCCACCAAGTGAAAGTATTTAACCAATCCATAAAGCTAATAGTCAAAGACTATTGCACAATATGTCATGTGGCATGTTCATAAGTATCTCACTTTTGTCCATTTTTATAACTTTAAGTACCAAGATTTCAATTTACCATGTGAGGACCCCATTCTTAAGTACCAAAATTTATATACTTTAATATTATTCGGTGCCAAAATTTGATCTTCTGTAGCCGTGTATAGACTTTGTCCATTTTGGCCCCATAAAATTCAAGATTTCAAAAGTTTGACAATTGTCACGATTATGAAGCTTTCCTCTTTGTTCCACCTTCATTTTTCAATCTTTATATAAATAATTAAACTTTTAGAAGTCCATTTTACACCCACACCCTTTTGTTGTTTTCTTGTTGTAGTTTTCCAAACTTATCACTATAAAAACTCATCTTTCTGTTGGTATATTGTATCATATATTCCAGTTTGTTTATATATTAAACTTACAAACCCCTCGTGCACTAGAGATCTTGTGTGAAAATGATTGAGTGCAACCACAACCCACCTCTCTTCCAAGACTACTCTCAGCTTTTGAACCAGTCTCGCGATCGGGTCGATGTAAAACGACCCAAGAACGATGACCCGGGGCTGGAGGAATGTGAGCTTCCGGTTGTGGATCTTCGCGGGTTGTGGAGCGAGAATGATCAAGAACGGGCTTCTTGCGCTTCGGAGATATGTAGAGCCTCATCTGAATGGGGTTTCTTTCAGATTGTTAACCATGGGATAGAAGTTGAGCTTCTTAGGAAAATGAGAAAGGAGCAAGTGAAGCTGTTTAAGGCTCCGTTTGAGCGGAAAACAGCTTCAGGACTCCTTGATAACTCGTATCGGTGGGGGAACCGGACCGCGACGTGCCCGAAACAGTTATCATGGTGTGAAGCTTTCCATGTTCCTCTTTCAAGGATATCTGATGACACTTGCTATGGAGAGTTCAACTCTTTGAGGTATGAACATGCATGAGTACTTTTCATCTCACTTTTTTTTAATACAATCATATTCTATAAGTCGTTTACACCTTAGGCAAATGACATGTCGTTTTGCTCTGTATCGCTCAGATAAGAGATATTGAGCCATAAGAACTATCCTGCGTAAAATATTATCAACTGTGGATAAAAGAAAAACTCAACAGTTAAAAGTGTTTTTGTAAGATATATGCTTATGTAAGAGTAAATACTAAATAACAATGTGTTTGAACTTTAAACACTTGGGGTGTGGTTTCTCTGAGTTTTTAATACACGCATGATGTTTATGGTTTAGTTCAACGACATATTGTCTAAAGTTATACATAAGTTAATGGCAGAATAGACATTGTTTAAAGTTTTAAGCATAATTTAATTAAATTAAATAGACATTGTTGAAAGGTAAACATATTTAATAGAAAAAGGTTCGAACTAAGCGGCTACCACTTTCAGTTTTTTATTCCGTAAAGAAGAATTTGAAGCACTAAATAACAAATTTTATACCAGAATTAGATGATCAAATAGTCTTTCATTAACCAAACGGGTAACAAATTATTCTCTGTCGGTCTTAATTATTTTTTCCATAATTAAGATGTTTTATATGAGTTAATTAACGAGTACTACTTTTGGTTTGTTTCATGGCATCGTCTTTTTAATTCCTATAACAAATTATTATTGTAAAAATATTTAATATAAACCAAGTTATTTAAGGTAAACAAGGTCAAACCAGGGCATGTGGAAAAAACAAGATATTATTATAATAATAATTATTAATATGATTATTACTACCACGTACAATTATATATTATTACTACTATTATTATTATATATATTTTTTTATTATTAAATTTATTTTAGTATTATTTGCTATCATTACCGTTATACTTGATACTATTATTAAAACTACAATACTTGATACTATTATTAAAACTACAATATCATTATTAACATTATCATAGTTGGATATTATTATTATTATACCACTTTCAATAATATTATTGATTATACTACTGTACTTGTTATTAGATATTACCACTTACAATATTATAAATATATTTGCTAATACTACTTTAATAATAATTATTAATAATAATTATAATTCTTATAAAATTTTATAAAGAGAATATAAAAGTAGGGAACTTTAACAAAAAATATTATAAGCGGTTAAGAATAATGGAACAAAAGAATATATTATTCTACTACATATGTGTAAACGTAAATTTTCCTAATTCTACTACGATACTGAGATAAACGTACCACTAGAAATATCACTATTTCCCTTTTATTATTCACAAACAAATATCTAGTATAATTTAATCAAGTAGGAACAAAACGTGCAACTGAAAAATATTCTTTGTTATCTTTCTAGGGAAGCAATGCAAGAATACGCGTGTGCAATGCAAGAACTTGCAAAGTCGATAGCTCGAGTGCTTGTGGCGAATATGGGCACACAACGCGGGGCATGGGAAGACAACTGCAACGCGAGTACATGTTTCATGAGGCTGAACCGATACCCCCCATGCCCCGTCTCTCCAGAGGTGTTTGGACTTGTGCCCCACACGGATAGCGATTTCCTCACCATTTTGCACCAAGATGAACATGTTGGTGGGCTTCAACTCATGAAAGATTCCAAATGGGTGGCAGTAAAACCTAACCCTGATGCCCTTGTTGTCAACATTGGTGACCTTTTTCAGGTATATTCCCTTAATTACCTTTTGCATGTGCTCATCGAACCCATATTTTTGGCCCTTAAATGCTGCAACAAGAAGTTTTATTCCCATAATAGCATCTAACACTTTTCATACTAATGGGCATGATATAAAGATGTTATTACGTTTCGAATGTGTTTGTTCCCTACCCATCATGTCATATATATACTAAAGTTATTTGGGGATAGAGAATCAAATCTTAACGCGCTAAGAGATACAATTTTCGGCATTTTAATTTATTTGATGCGATATATATTCCTCGAGTTCGTACTTAAGTCGATATATAGACGGAGGAAATAAATTGCAAAAGAATGTTTTCGAATCAAGAGATATGATAATCACTACAAAAGTATTTTATACTTCACGGTTCATATAGATGTGTACAAATAAAACAAAAAAAGATTCACATATATAAATGTGTTTTTGAGGGAACATTTTTTTATGATCCATCATATCTTATCCACAATCAAAATAAACTCCTAGATTAGAAAATCTTTAAAAGATATATTAACATTTAAGAGTGGGGATATAAGTATATGCAAGTAGTTTGTGTAGACTTTTAATTTAAAAAAGGTAGAACTAAAGACAATTTATTAACATCTTTAGTTAAAAGCTTGGGGATTTAGTATTTTATACACCTTTTTTAAGTACTAACCCTATAAGTATAGATGTTTATATAAAGAAGACAAATTAATTTTAATAGTTCAATCTATTATTTATTGATCAATAACAAATAATGTTTACAGTTTAACTAATGACACTAGTAACATTCACTTTTATTTTTAATAACAATATTATCATTAACATAATCATCATGCACTATAAATATATAATGATTATATAATAAAACTATAAATATATAATGATTATATAATGAAAGTAAAAGTTACGTCACTTATTAAGTTATCAATTAACATTGATTATCATAGACTAATAGATTAAAGTTTGGAATCAAAATCCAATCTTTTTGATTTCAAACGTATAGAGTTTCACATAGAAGTTTATTTTTCTTTTCCTAAGTTTATAAAATTGTATTTTAATTTGACATGCTTCTTTTGATTCAAATCATTTCTTTTTCTTTTTATATAGGTTCCTCTTAGTTATGTATATGTAGACATGAGCATCGTCATTTTTATTGTGTATGTATCATGGTATATACTCATGAATGTCCCTACACATATATAAGTTTATTCCCTTGAGCATAATATTTTATCGTTTTTATACAAATACTACCCATCATATATGGTCCAAATAGAACTTTTAGAGATATTGATTCTCTTAGCCGTTGACCTGCTACAAAAGTCAACCGTGGCAGGCATGATAATATATTTGGTGAGAGAAAAGAGGAATACGTGGATTTTATATTCGATCAAAAAGGGTATACATATAGTTGTTCATCAAACATTAATCATTAGAATAGTTGAATTCATGATTAAAAAACACACCATATGATCCATACAATAATAAAAACCCTACATGATTTTTAATGTTTAAGAGTTAGGGATTCAATGAATCATATGTTATTAACATGTAAAATATATGAACTTTGCAGGCATGGAGCAACGACGTCTACAAGAGCGTGGAGCACAAAGTAATGGTGAATCGCGAAGTGGAGAGACACTCGATAGCCTACTTCTTGTGCCCATCTTACGAGTCGTTTATCGGTTGTTATGATGAAGAAAATTCAATTTACAAAAGATTCACATTTGGAGAGTATCGAAGCCAAATTCAACAAGATGTTAAAGACTTTGGTCATAAGGTTGGCCTTCCAAGATTTCTTGTTTCTACATGAGATATGTGGAGTGCAACATTTTACAGTTGAGGGGGAGGGGGTATCATTTTTTTTTCTTTTGGGGGTATAATAGATATATATATTATGCTATCTAATTTATATGAGGAATGATATATACGTCTACTAATTAACAATCTTATTCTATTAACAAATGTTTAGTACATTAAACCCATGTTTTGTGGCGGGATACCGGTTGGTTTAGCCGTGTTGAATGTTGAATTATTTTACCGGATGAAGTTATGTAACCAAGCATGTAAATAGCTATAAAGTTATGCATTAATAATATTCATACAACAAAATAAACATAAAAAGAAAAAAAATCAAATATTAAGCTTGACAGGTAATAAAAATGAAGTTTGTACCGGCGCGACGGCGCATTGTATTGGGATTCCCCATGTCTACAAAATAGAAAATAAATAAAATGTAAAAAGACTAGATTGTAAATGAAACCTACATAGCAACTTAGATAAAGACAAGAAGGATAAAATTTTCATAAAGACGCAACAACATAAAACGAAAATTTTAAAAATATAGAACAACAAAAAAATCTAAGAGAAGGGGAAAAATATCAATATAAAAACAAAAAAGATAGAAAAAACATGTGGGAGAGGCGCTGGGGCTTGAATCCCTAGATATATATATATAAGAATTAGTTGTTGTAAGTCCACTTTTAGCGTCGTCACTGTAAGGTCGAAGTCGTATGGTACAATAAATAACAGAGATAATTAATAAGTTAAATTTCAACCTTGGCGACGACTTGTCATCGGAAAAAATAAATTATTTCAACCTTAGGTCGAAGTAACTAAAAGGTCGAAGTCGATAGGCCAGAAAAAATAAATTATTTATTTAAATTTCCATGTTGTCCCCCGCTCTCGTTGCGACAACGAGCTGACTTTATGTAATCGAAACAGTACACGGAAACCTTAAAAATTCCAAATGGACATGCCGTTGTTAGTACTATGCCGACGACAGTTGTTGTCGTGGTAACCTTCATCACCATAGTGTGTAATTGTTGAACACACGAATTCCTTTGTCAAATGTTTCATTAAACCCGTCAATTCTGATAAAAAAAAAATTTGTTGTCGTCAAACTATCATCAATTGCCGCCCTAAAGGCCTAAAGCCCTAAACTACTTACCTGACTTGTTTTCACCGTGGCCCAAGGCCCATTTAATTTAAATAAAATCAGCCCATATGATGTTGTAACTTGTCAACTTGATGGTTAATTGAAGCCCAATATAATTTATTCTCTTTTTTATTCTGTCCAGACTCTAAACAAAAGAACAATGAAGTTCTTTTCTTTCTTTATAATTCACCAAAACATGTTTTAACTTTTGTTCCAATTACTTTTCACTCATTTCACACTTTAATTGATTTATTACTTGAAACACCAAATATGACTTATTTTCCAACTCTTTCGGCTCGACTCGGTTTGAGTTGATATACTTGTATCGCTCTAGCTTGTTTTTCCCGAAACCTACGAAATATAAAAATGACACAACCTAATATATGTGTGATAGCTTTAGTGCAACTTTAACCTAATTGATACACAATAAGATGTATATAAAATGATTCGATCATTCAAGTCAAGAGCCGATCGCAACAAATGATCAGTTTTAGCAACAGAGTTTGTATCAAATAAGCTTGTTTGTTTTTCAAGTTGGAGTCAAGTATAAAGTGATTGATATAGCTATCTAATTTCGTGTTTAGTTTTTGTCCTTTGGTTTTCAGGTTAATAAGCAAGAAAAGAAGCGGTAACAGTAACATGTAAAAGTAACAGTACTGATAGCAATACATGCATAGTTCCTTTTGTCACACCCCGACCGACGGCGGAATCATCGGAGCGGACGAGGGAATGATTGATTGTTCATAACACATGGTTGTCTATTAGTGAAAATAGTATTAAGTCGGATTACAGGATGA
>BJCN01019778.1:0-12154 GCA_018326445.1 Flaveria brownii | reverse complement strand
GTTGCAGATGTGCCATCCTCCAACCCTGCGACACCTAGGCAATGTTCTCATCTAACTTTTATTCAGACCCATGAACTCATCATATCCATATCAAAATCACTAACCTCGGATCAATAAACCAACCAGACAACTATTATCAAAAGATATCAGATGAGAAGAAAGTAACCAGAGGTAAGTTGCTTTGAAGGGAATCAACCACCTTCCCACCATTGATCTAAGAAGAAACATATGAGATAAACAAAACAAAGAAACAGTTGAAATCGACTGATAAACACATAAAGAAAAAGTTAAAATCAACAAATCAGTGTTCATGAAAGCTCAAAAATCATGAAATCAAAAACACTAACCTTATGAAGAACACCTTCCTGCGAAGACTCAACTATGGCTGCAGGGTGCACGTGAACACACAGCATTCTCTAACACTGCCACGCCTAGGCCAAATCCATCAGCCAGCAAAACCCTAACGGAAGGAGTGGAACAGTGGTCGGAGACATTCTGGCCGATCGGAGAAGACATCAGTCGATAGAGAAACCCTTTCAAAGAAGCTAATGAAGTGAGAGAAAACAGATTAACACAGTATGGTGGACACGCATCCAACGACATGGGATGGTTGGGAGAAATGGTATGCTACGCAGTTGCAAGCCTGTCTCCTTTCACTGTTCATTTCATTGCAATTTAAACATACAGGAGAATTTGATTGTATAACATCTTTAACTATAAATTGTTGTTGTTAATATCCAAATTCTTAACCCATTAAATAAAAGAATTGTAAACTACTACATGTTACAGAACGATAAAGCAAATAAAACGTATATACATTTATTTATTTTTATGAATTCTTATACACTGAATATTGTTTTCATGGCATGACAAGAAAGGCCCCCGCAGCAACGCGCGGGAGCCAAATACTAGTTTAAATTATCAAATGAACAAGTTTATTTTTTTCAATATTCGAAAACCAGTACTATTTTATTGGTGCTCTTTCATCACCACGTACAAGTTGTTAAATAGAAGGTAAAACCATGTAATGCACATGTTTATCTTTTCTTTTTTAATTCGATTTATTTTGGTTTTTGCAAAAATTAATGGTTCGTTGATCCCTGTTTATGTTTACTGTCATTTAAACATTCTATTTTCAAACCATTTCTTCTGAGACATTAACTCTTCCATTGTTTATTTTTTTTTTACCCGCAACAAACATGCGAATCACACTTGATAAAAAATGAAATCCAAAAGAGACCCATGACAACGTGCGGTCTCAATTTCTAGAAAGTTTTAATTATATACTTATATAATTGACTGGAATACATACATTGTAACTTTAGTGGTGAGGCTGAAGAGGACACCCAAATCAGTTTACAGGGCATGGCGGTCCCGCAGACGGCTAGGTTCAAATACCTTGGCTCGTACGTACAGGAAGACGGAGAGATACACAGCGATGTAGCCCATCGTGTGCAATCAGGATGGTGCAAGTGGAGAGCAGCATCAGGGATTCTGTGTGATAAGAGGTTCCCAGCAAAACTAAAGGGAAAACTATACAGAGTGGCAGTACGACCAGCGATGTTATACGGCACAGACTGTTAGGCCATAAAGAAAACGCACGAGAGACAAATGGAGGTCGCAGAAATACGAATGCTGACATGGATGTGTGGGCACACAAGATTGGATCGGATAAGAAACGACGTCTTTCGCCAAAGCTAGAGGTGGCTTGTATCACAGATAAAATAAGAGCGGGAAGATTAAGATGGTTTGGGCACGTGAAGAGGAGGACGAGGGCAGCGCCTGTTCGAGCAGTAGAGAACATCAGCTTAGAGGGTAGGAGGTGTAGAGGTAGACCTAGGTTGACTTGGTACGAGATTATTAGGCGAGATATGATAGACCTGCATCTTTCTGAGCACATGATCGAGGATAGGAGTGAGTGGAGGCGTAGAATTAAAATTAAGGACTTTTAGTGGGTTTTGTGGGTGAGAAGGGTTTTCGGTGACATGTATTACCTACCCTTTGGGGTGTTACTTTCCGGTTTTTATGTGGTGCGCGCTAGATAATTCTTCTTGTGATACCTATCAATGTATGTATGCTATGCTATGCTATTGTATGCTATGTATTATCATCACTATTGTTATTGTCTTTGTTAACGAGTCGGGGGTCTCTTCGAAATCAGTCTCTCTATCTTTCAAGATAGAGAAAAGACTTGCCGCCACTTACCCCTCCCAGACCATGCTTTCAGCGGGATATATTGTGTATGTTTGTTTGTTTGTTTATAATTGACTGGAATTTTATATTCAAAACATTGATATTGACTTTAGGATCCTTGATCAAATCAAATAAAAGCAATTATCCCTTTTTTTTCTCGTGAAAAGCAACAGATCAGAGATTATTTTCCTTTTTGGTGATCATCTTCAAGTTTCCATATCAATCTGATACTACTTTAAAATCCCAGAAATTATCAAGTAATCACAAACAGATAAATCGAACACCACCCCACCGTGATTCCGTGAACAACAACAACTCCATCAACCCTTTAAATTCTGTTATTAATAATAGAGAACAAACCCATGAATCTAAAGCCAAAATTTCCAGTCGAGCATAACCCACAAACAAAATCCAAATCCCAGAAATTGAAAAATATAGGTTTATCTTTGTAGAATTTGTGGGTCTCGATCAAGAAATCAAACATAAAACAAATTAAAATGTACCTAATTCGGGTTTAATCTTCAAACAATCAAAACCATTTGGATTATCTCTGAATCATAAAACACTATCAAATAAATCTATTTCGCGGATTACACGCGATTGATTTATCGAATTACACAGAGATCTGGTTGATAAAGTAGGATTTCTCTCTTTAAATTGATGGTTCCATGTGATGTATATATCGTAACTGTAAGAACATCCCGTTGTTCTCTGTTTTTGTTATGATCCGGATCTCAAAATAAATGGCAGATCTCTTTTTGGCTTGACCCAACAAAATAATAAATGGGCTTTTGTAGCAAATATTAATTAATAATTAGGCTCAACTAATTATTTACTTAAACCCATATTAATACTAAGCCCAAACACATATTAATACAAAGCCCAAACAACGTTTAGAATTAAATGAGCTCGTACTCCCATGACACCTAACCCGTTTAATCTCGTTATTTTTTCGATTAACAAGTTAATCAAATATAATAAAACATAGTTGATAACATTAAAATTACCAACAATCATTTACACCAACAAAAACATAACAAGAACAAATTCAAAGACGTTGGTCCAATCATGTATAATTGACAACAATACAAAGACAAATGGTTAAAAAAGAATATGAAAAATATGTCTGTCTTGGTGAAGATCTATTAGCTGAAATGATGAAAGATAAATATGTTGCCAAACTGATGAGATGAGACTTGTTTAATATTATGATAATATGATCTTGAGAGGCAATCATAAGTGATGGTCAAAACCCTAAAATGATGTAGATGAGTTGCAGAATGAAGGCTCTGACCTCTTGAGCAAGTTCCTCTATAAAACCAACAAATTAGGAACAAGAAGTATATACTCCGCCCAACTATGTTGATATGGCAGCAATAGTCCTTGATCTTTAGCTGATTAAACATGAAGTCAAATCTTTAGCTCAGTCAACTTGCGAGCCATTACTCTGAAAATAGAGCACAAACAATTAAACTAAACAATAGATAAAAACCAACATCTTATCTTATTTCCTAATAATTGATTACATTAGATGACACATGTCATCACCACATTCTTTACCATCTTTATTTTCCTGGTTTGCATAACGCGCAGATCTTTATGACCTGCTTTGTTGAATCCTAATTCTGTTTTCATTCTTCCTCAATGGTTGGAGGACATCTACTTTTGAGTGCCTTTCAAGATGTAAAATTTTATTTTGCTTTGTATGTCCTTAAACTCATCAAGGTCTTTAGATTCCACAAGTATACATGTTTGCTCAATTCTGTAAAATTTTGCTCTAATCATACTTTGTTCTTTTGTCATTGGTGAAGTTTTGCTCAATTTAAATTAAAGTTCTCTTTCACTTTTTCATCGGAGCTCAACTTTATCTTCCCCTGTTGACATATTCTTTCTTCCATTGTGGTAGGTGAGGTTAGACGGGAGATATCAAGCAATGGACTTCAAATTGATTCTAAGTCATTGGCATTTGTTTTGGTTCACCCTCTACTGCCGCAACTTTTGAGTATATAGGTATGATTCTTGACCTATTTGTTTTCTTCTTTAGTTCTTTAACTGATTTTTTTAGTCGCACCAAAACAAAAAAAATTCATGGTGTTTCAGAATCAAAATAGTTAATCCTTATTTTGTATTGTACATGAATGTGGTAGCAAAAGTCATATTGCAATTCTTTTTTTTTTTTGTTGTTGTTGTTACATCAACTAGGTATAGTTATTACAAAAACTAATTTTTTGCCCTATGTTACCCGTTAAGGCATGTATGACTCTTTATAAGAGTTGTTTCAGTTTTTGGTTAAACGATATAATCAAATGGAATTTGTGTAGATTTGGGTGTTCTACACTGGAGGTTAAAAACAAAAGAGTATGAGGAACACGATGACTTAGAGAAGATTAGGGCTAAAGATCACTACGAGTCTACGATTGCATGGTAATTGTACACTTCTATTATATGCATATAATTAATTACGTTCATCAAGATTATTTGAGCACCCGTTTTGTGGATATGCAAGCTTTATTTACTTTTGTTGTTGATGGTTACAGGCATAATCAGGATAAATCAGTCTATCATATTAGAAGGAACTTTCTTGTGGGACACGTGATATAATTCTAGAATATCTAAATTTATTTTTTCTCACATCTCTCTACTAACAAATAAGTATATTAACTAATTAATGATATTATTTAATATTTTCATATTAAAATATTTTTTTAATAAATTAAGAAAGAGATCTTTCTATAAATACAATTTTTAAACAAATAATTTTTTTTACAAAATAAGTTGAGTAAGTTAGAAATTTTTATCCTTTAATTATACTTAAAATTATAGTTGTTGTCCTTAAACTTTGATAAATACACCGCATGTTCTTTATTAGAAAAAATTATTATGCTTTATTTCCTTTCTATTAACAAAAGTTATTTTTTCTGTTACTTTTGTGTGAATGATTATTTTACTCTTACTTATTAAAGGATGAAACCTGCAAATTTTCACTAATCTTATATTTTTTACTTTATATTTTTATTTTTTACTTTATCGTTTTTAATCACTTTAAATTTTATAAACTTATCATAAATATTATTACTTAATTATTTTTAATCTTTAATAAAATATACTTTTATTTATAGGTTTTTAATTTATCTTTTTTAATTTTTTAAATTTTAGTTATCTACTTTCAAATTGTACGAATACCAATTAGAAAGTTCAAAATATATTTTTTCCATGTAATAAAATTTAAATTAGTAATCAGTTTTGTTTCACCATTGATTTTTATATTACCTTTTTTATATAAGAAACTTCAACAAACATTTTGACTTACGCTTTATATTATAAACTATTAGCGATTGATACAACTTTTTAAATAAAATTTACTTTTTTCCTTTCTTTGATTAGAATTTGTAAGGTCCCGTTCCCGTAGACCTCACAGTTGGTCCATCATAGCATTTTATATATAAAACATTACACGTTTCATAAAACATTGCAGCGGAATTAAGTGAACAAAAACCATTCATTTCATTATAACCACTGTTGTTAAGCAGTACATCATTGTTTAGTCAGTTATAAAAAAATTATTTAGTTGCATTACAAAACAATATTATCAAATATGAATGGATGTCAGTCTTGTCCCGTCGATTAGCTTCACCCTCGTGCCATCCTCAGCATCAATTACCTGCCAACTAAAAATGTATAAAAGTCATCGTTGCTGAGTGAGTTCTAGTTTTAAAAGTTTTAAAATACCTTGTATAGATTTATATGAAAATACTCTTTTCAACAAAGTACATTCTTTACTTTCGTACGTGAGTATTCATCATACATACATCAAGGTAAAACCTTCCTTCATTCCTTACCGTATGCATTCGTTCATTTCGTACTTTTATCATTATCTTTCACTTTCTTCCGGACCAATGTGCAATACCCCGAACATTGTGCACGAAGCTGATGTTGGGCCTGAGGTCTATAAATAGACCCATTCACCTAGGGTATGCTACAAGGGTCCCTGTCAATCTCAATGATTGACGCTGTGTGCATCCTTCAGGTTAGCTAAACGGCACACAGTTAAGCTAACGACGACATGGTCGTGCATCTTCATTTATTTGTTTGCAAGACTTTCATTCTTTCATTTATGTTCCAATTTTCTTCATCATTAATCTTTTACTTTTATTAATGATAATATTTTATGTAATGATCATAAACACACCACGTAAAGTCACACAATATAATATAATATGCAGCATAAAAACAGCTCATAAACATGCATAATAATGATAATTATAACCCTAAAGTCAAGCTAGGGTCAAACCCTAATAATTTTGTTTTTCCTTAAAACTCTAGAAGATTTTCTAAGTGTTGGACGCATGGGAACTATGCAAGCGCATGAGCCCTGCATAGGCGCATTATCACTATTCGGGCAATTGGCCCTAAACTTAATTGTTTCTCCTCCAAGTCTTAGGCGCATGAGCTACTCAGGCGTATGAACCTACACTTAGGTGCCTGAGTAAAGGTTAGGTGTAGGAGCACTATTGGGGCGCCTGACCCCACACTTAGGCAATCTGGTCAAAGTTTCTAGGTGCATGAACTACTGTTCAGGTGCATGAGTGGTACTTGGTCATTCTAAGGCAAACATTATGGGCGCATGGGGTACTGTTTGGGCGCATGAGTTCACTTAGAACTTTATAAGGCAAAATTTTAGGCGCATGAGCCATAAATAGGAGCATGAACAGCCTGTTTAACATACTTCTCAATTATTTCCAGTCTCAAACATCATTCTAATCTGTTCTAAGCTTATTATCACTATTCTAAGCATAAATCTAGCAAAAACAACCATAAAACATCATCATACATTCATGAAACATATGGGTATACACACATAATAATTGTAAAACCATTTTAATACATTTTCACCCCGAAAGAAGTTGTAAAACATGTAAGAATCAGGGTCTAGAACTCACCTAATGTAGGAATTAAGTAAAACTCCTCCAAACTTGTTTGTTCATGAGTTCAAGCACCTAAAAACACACCAACACAAACACCCAAACACATAAACACATGTAAATCGATTTCAAGGTCGAAAACCCAACAAAACCGAGTCAAATATACAAAGAAATGCTTACCAAGATCGAAAACCACTTCTTCTTCTTCTTGAAACCAAGAAAGAACTTCAAGTTCTTCTTTTCTCCTTTTTAGCCGTTCACAAAAGCAAAAAGTGGGCATGACATGGGCGGCCATGCCCCTTTAAAAGTATTATTTTGTACTTTTATATAATCTTACACTTTACCCCCTTATACTTTATTCACTTTTCTTTTTCTTCTAAATACTTTATTTCTTTTTATTTTGACAAGATTTCGGGTGTTACAGAATTATTACTTGTATCATTTTGAACTATTTTAATTGTTTTATTTTATATACTTAAATTTACTTAGTCTTTTCTAATTCATGTTGTGATTGACTTATGTTTTATTCCTCTAAGGATGTTGATCGTTTTCGCAAACACTATTTAACTTTTTTTTAAAACTTCGTGTAGTCTTTTTAATTTATTTTTGCGACCGAAATAATTTTTTAATAAAAATTGTTCTAAATATTATGATCATCTTATTTTATTTGAAAAATATTCAAATAAAAAGAGTTTTAAAACTTAAAATTATAAAAGGTAATCTCAACTATGCATTATAACACTTTGAATTTTTTTTTCAAAGAAAAGTAAAGTACTCGCATGGAAAGAAGGTTTTCGCGTGATTGTAGTTCTTGCGCGAGAATACTTGGGTAGGATGGGAACCCTATAAATAGGCCAAAACACCCAATTTCCTGCACTTCATGCGAAAAGTTCCACTGTTGTGCTTATAGAGAGAGAGAGAGAGGTGAAAGGTTAAAGAGAGAAGGTGGTGCAAACTGGTGTTTAAAGTATGTATTTGATGATGTTTAATGTATTTATGCCTTTATGAATGATTAGTAATGATATTAGTGCATGATTATGTAGTTCCCAATCGAAAAGCTCTCGGTTTGGTGTTGTTCTGGTGCAAATATCATAAGGTGAGTTCTAGACCCTTTTTTTACATGTTTTCCATGATTTGGGGCTAATATGCATACCTTAATGAATGCTTTGGTAAAGTATAACAGTATTGATTGATATAAAATGTATTTGGTCATTAAGATAGCTTGAAAATCAATAACTTGGGTCTGAAGTTTCGATCAGCTGCATAGTTCTCGCACGACTGGTATAGTTCTCGTTTAGGGTGGTTATCCTCAAAAGTTATCGCGCGAAGGGCAAAACTTGCATGGAAAGTTATCGCATGAGGGGTAGTTCTCGTTTGGCATGGTGCTCGCGCGAGTTATAGTTTTCGTGAGAAGAAGTTCTCGCGTGAATCCTTGTTCTCGCATAGTTGGTTTCTCATAGAGAAATAGATTTGAATATGTATAGTTACCATGGTATAGTGTGTAAATAAAGATAGTAATATTAAAGAATTTATAGATAAAGAAAGAAAGTATATGCATTACTACAATTAAAGATTGACAGTAAACATAGTAAAGTTCACATGTGAAACATTAAAAAACTGGAATAATAAATTCAAGAATTGTTACTCGTTAAAGGACAGTTTGAAAACGTTAAAGAATGCTTAAGAAGTCTTGCAAGCATAGAGGTCTTGATGTATTTCAAGTCTTGACATATAAGTCTTGTGTAATGACAGACGACAGGAGTCTTGCATGTGTTGCAAGCAAACAGGAGTCTTGCGTAATGGCAAGTGACAGTAAAGTCTTGTGAAGTTCGCAGATCACTCAATTGTTGATGAACTATTCATTGGTGGAACACCATCAAGCAAACCAAAGACCCCCATGAGTTTGTTAATCTGAAGTGGAACTACCTGAAGGAGCTAGTGGTGAGGAAGTTTTGTCCTTAGAATGAGATAGATCGGGTGGTAAGTGAATTCTTAGGATTCAAAGCTGGGAGTTCGACCCACAGGCAGGACACCTCGCTTTAATGAGATGGCTAGGTTAGTACGTCACATGATGAGTCTGTGGTGGTTTTAAGTGTGATAGTCTATGCTGGCGTGGTTGTCCATGAGCCTGTTAAGGAGGTGGGAAAGATGAGTTGGTCTGGAGGTGTAAGGAAGGAGGAGAATGAGAGGTCTGTTGGTAAGACCAAGAAGATGAAGGTGGAACCATATGGTGAGTGCTGAAAATGTGGGAGGAAGCATATCATTTATGCATGTGTGTTGCTCATTTTACACATAGTCTACACTAAAATGATTCATATAAGGTTTGTCTGTTTGAAGATCAAGACGCGATGTAGGATTAATTTTTTCGGTTGGGTTCACCGACTAGATTACAGGGGAAACCCTTAAAGCTTTTCGAAGTCGTCAATTTATTTTCCCTTTGTTTATTTACAATTGAAAAAAACGGAAGGGGGATCACTTATAGTTTATTTACAATCGGAAAAAAATCGGAAGGGAGATCACTTATTGGGGATACCGCCGTTTAAGGGAAAAAGAAGAAGGTAGTTATTTTTGTTAGAGGAAGCCACATGAACTTTTTTATTTTTCTTGGTGATTGTTTCGATCAAGAATAAAGAATACGAGGAACATTTTTTTTGTGATAGTATAAAAAAAGAGCAATTATTTTTTGTTTTATTAGTGATTGTCCAATTTGTTGTGATCGAGATTAAGTACCGGTCGAAACTCTTTGAAGCCATCGAGTAGGGTTTGGTGAATAACTCTTGAAATTCATGGGGGCAAGGTTAGGGTTCGTTTTTGTTTCAAGTTTCTGTTTTGATTGTTTGTGATCAATTGGGTTTGAAAATTTTAGTTTTGTGAAGATCGACATTCGGGTTTAGATTTTCCTATAAGGTTATTGCAGGAACATATCAAATTTTTTGATAGTGCCAATGTTGTGCCTATTAAATGTTTGCGATTTGTTCCTGATTCTTATTGTTATGGATGAAGACGGGATGCTCGTGATCAAAATGTTCAACAATTATGGGTGGTGATAGTGGGAGCACGAGTGTACTACGAATAGTTCAAAAGCGATGTCAGCTTCGAAGACTAGAATTCTAAATAGTAAATTCTCTCCTAGGTGTGGAGAGCATTCTCTTTCTTTTGAAAGTCTCTAGGTCGGTAGTACGAATCAGTAGGAGCCAGTTGAGATTTAGGATGTGTCATTGGCGGGTTTTTGCTGTTACTAGGTCTGTAATGAGTGGATTGGAGTTCTCGAGAGTTTGAATGGACCTTTCAAGAAATGATGCAAGGGCGGTTGCAACTAGGTAGATTATCATTTTGGAATTTTACCTTGTTCTTGGGAACTAAAAGCTTGTATGAAAAGTTGTTAAATTTACTGGAGTTACTAGATGACTGAATTGTTTTCTTCTTGGTTGACGGACTGGAATTTATCATAGGACCTTCAAATAGGAGATTGTTGGGTTTAAAGTCTTTGGTTATTATATTAAAAGATTAATGGTGGTCCGGTTACATTAATATAAAAATAAGGGTATGTTTGGTTTCTTGGTCACCAAGATAGAAACTTTAATCTTATCTCTATATATTCATTCATTGTAATTGTAATATTTGGTTCTGAGCATAATGAAATAAATTAGTTGCAGCTTGTGTACGTAGGTACCCCACTGGACCGATCCACGTAAAATAGTTGTGTTGTTTTCATTTTCTATTATTATGCATGAGCGTCATATCGTTTGTGCATGTTTGTATTGTTGAATTTCTGCTATGCCACTTGAAGCCTAACAGGTAGCACACTAAAACTACTATTAAAATTACAATGAGTACTTTCATGATTATCTCCAATTAAATCTTTTTTTTTTGAACGGCTGGTTAGTTGTTAGTTGTTAGTATCACCAAAGTTAGTAATATTCGCCCATGCCAAGGTTTGAACCTTGGACCTCCAAGAGAGGCAAAGCCTCCCACCTCTCCCTTAACCACTAGGCCAAGAGATCATTGGTATCTCCAATTAAATCTAAACGTAAAAACACAAAGTAATCAGCTTTAATGTGTAAAACTCAACCTAGACGGCACACAATCAATCAAGATTAAGCACACACTGACACAACAACAAATCTCAAGTATGAAACAGTAAATGTGACCATAATTATTTAGAAATTAATCAGGTTCAAGATCAATTAATAAATATGTGAGATAAAAACGATTTTTTGGTCAATACATGATAATTTTCAACCAAACGTAAATAGTAATGATATGTTAGCTACTCATAACGTTTAACAACATTAAGAGCAATAATAAAGTTGCAAACTTCAGTAACATAAAAAGAATCGAAAACGAGTGGTGTTGATGATTATAGATTGAAGGTCTATGAAAACAAGTTTCCAACAGAATAGCTAATGAAGAGCACTGCTGATGGGGCTACCTATATAGGTATTTGTAGGATACAGTTGCATGTTTTTCTAATAACCCAACAATGTTTAACAAATGTTATTATGTGATATTTGCAATGTTTGCAAGAGTTAAAGAAAAATAAAGATATCAAAGAAGGCGTTTTAATACTCCATGTTGGCAATGTAGCTTGTGCTGTGGATAATATCGTAGGACAACATTTAACGTTGTAACCAAACTTCAGTTACTTAACTTTAAACAATGTTTGTTTTGCATCTAGTCTAACTAGAATTGTTGTTTCAGCTGCTCAATTGTATGAACAAAGATTTACGTTGGTTTCCATCAAGGAAAGCAATCTGAGCATATATGAACGATGTACTATGCGTTGACGCTTAGCCTCATAATGAAAATATGAAGTTAATTAATGTACCTTAAATTAAACATGTTTCGCACATCAGTTGATTTCCAGATTTAACCTTATGTAAATGCAGATGAACCAGCACTTAATAGCTCAAATTAAATTTGTAGGCCATCTAACTTTCGGATGAGCTAAATGAAAAAAAAACATGGATAATGATAAGAAAAACAGCACCAACAACAAGATCACCAACGGTAAATTACGAATGCGGAAGCGTAACCTC
>BJCN01019703.1:0-10653 GCA_018326445.1 Flaveria brownii | reverse complement strand
CATCACCAGCGCAACACCTCGCGGCCGCCCCTTCAGCTCGTACTCGCGGCCGCTCCTTCAGCCATGTACTTTAAAGGTACGTCTTTTCTACCCTTGCTCGTACCCGCGGCCGCTCCGTCGCCACCACTGTTGGGCTCCCCATCAGTGAAATCGATCGGGGTTTTGGGGTCACCGATTTCAGTATTTTGGGGTCGGGTGACCCTCGATATCGGCAGTTTGGTGTTAACCATTTACATCTTCATCAACAGACTTCTGGCCTCATCTTTACTTCACAAACAATGCTGCTATCCACCATTCCAAATTACACCAACAGCTGCTTGAGTTCCCTTGCTCTAAGGGGTTGTTTGTATAATTATTAGTGGGGTCGGATGATCAAAGACTCCCCATAGTTTTTATGTGTTCTTGTTTTTTATAAGCTGTGAAATTATCTGTGAAATTAGGGCTGTTTGCATTTGGGGATGTTTGTATAACTATCTTCTTTGAAAGAAGTTGTGTAGATCTATTGTATGTATATGCATATGATGAAATTGGGGCTGCTTCATATGATTAATTATGTTTCATAATGATCTATTGTATTATATATGCATATGATTAATTATCTTCTTTGAAAGAAGTTGTGTCGATCTATTGTATGTATATGTTTCATGATGATTAAATTGAGGTTGTTTGTATAATTATCTTCTTTGTTTAGGGGTTGTGTAGATCCATTAATCCTGTGTTTGTATGTATATGCATATGATTCATGATGATCAAATTGGGGCTGGTTGTATAGTTATGTTCTTTGTTTAGGGACTTCATTGTTTAGGGACTGTGTGGAATAAAAGACTTATATGGTTCTAATTATGGTTAATTATTCTAATTTTACAATACATGTATTTCTATGGTATGGTTAATTATTCTAATTTGTATAATACATGTTATAATTGATAGATTTTTCTAAAGAAATGGCTGAAAAAAGATTAGGATTAATTGGAAGCTTGAAGGAGTTGATAAAACCTTTCTAGAATCATATATTCATGAAATTGCACTTCATGAATGTGAGGGTAGTAGCCTGAAAGCGATTTCATAGAAGAACGTTGCTAAAAAGTTGAAAACAGAACATGAGTTTATAGTGGATCAAAAACAAGTGACGAACCACTATGATTACTTGAAATAAAAATTTGGAGCTTGGTCAAACTTTTAACTTAACAGAAATGTTTCACTAGCCCCATGTTCCATTTTTTGTTTGAAGAGGAATGACAACCTGAGAGGAATGACAACTTGAGATCAAGGTATTTCTTTATATATACATATATATTTCAATAACCTTATAGTAATTTATAATTTTTTTCCACATAGTCCAACAAATTTGTAGAAAAGTTTAGAAGAGTGTCAATTGATTATCCCAACTTGTATACTTAATTGTTTGAAGGATATAGTTCAAATGATTTTGATAGTTGGGGGCCATCTTCTACACTCCCTCATCCTTCTGTGGAAGTGATTGATCAAAATGCTCTTTTGGATATTGATGGCACTCAAATGGAACATGGGGCTAGTGAAAAGTCTTCTGATCGGTCTAAACAAAAAAAAATCATCAACTCAAGGTGTTAGTAATGAGTCATCAGTTCGGTCTAAAAAAGGGAAACAAACATTCAATTCACATCTCATGGAAGTTGGAGAGGATATCAGGAATGTGACAAAGATGTTTGAGAAACACAATCATTCTAATGATATAGATGCATGCATGGAGAAACTGGAGATGTTGGGATGGTCAGAATTTAAGGCGAAACATCAAACGGCGCTTTTGCTTTTCAGTGAAAGTGCTGATTTGAGGAAAGTGTGGTTACGACTTAAGGCACACACCTGTGAAATGTGGGTTAAGGAATCGAGAGCAAAGTATGGATTGTTTTGATATTGTGTTGTAGTTGTATTTTGATAGCTAAAATTTTAGCTATAGTTGTATGTGTCTTGTTGGATAGCTAAACATTAAACTATGTTTGTATGGTCTTTTGGATGCTAAACTTTATATGCTAGTTTTGGAATGTATTTTGAATTCTATGATATGTTTTGGAATGTTATTTGAATTCTATGATATGTTTTGGAATGTTGTTTGAATTATTTTTGCAATGTTATTTTGGATTCTATTGTTTTGATAGTTTTGGATGACAGGTAGCCTATGGACTCGGATGAGGAGATTGTGCTTTTCTTGTTGCTTTGTTGGCATTGGCTACAATTAGCCTCGGCATTGACCGATCATGAAAGGATAAGAGATCTAAATTCGGCACTGACTGGTCATGAGTACACACAAGAATTGTTGCATGGCACTTCTACACAATGTCATGAGATGATGCGCATGTCACGTGATGCATATGTACTATTGTGCAATCATTTTAAGCAAATAAATTGGTTGCAGAGTAGTAGATCGATAACCTCTGAAGAAAAGATGGCTATGTTTTTGATTGTCATAGGACATAATGGGTTCTTTTGAATGGTTAAGCGAAGGTTTCAACACTCAACAGAAACAATTCATAGATGTTTTCATGAAGTCTTAATTGCAATGATGAATTTCATAAGAGAAGTTATAATTCTGATATCTTCTAATCTAATCGCGAATGCTTTAGAAAAACATAGAAGGCTAAAAAAAATATTTCCTGGAGCAATAGGTGCTTTAGATGAAACTCTTGTACATGCAGTCGTACCTACTGATCTACAGACTCATTATAGGGGAAGATGAAAGGGTGAATGCTTTCAAAATGTCTAGGGAATCTGTAATTTTGATATGATATTCATGTTCGTATGGGCCGGATGGGAGGGTATGGAACATGATTCACGTGCTTTGAAAGAAGTTGTGTTTAATCTGACTTCCGGCTTTTATTTTTCCCCCACCAGGTTTTTATCCGTTCCTTAATTTGATGTAACTGTTTATCTAGTTTCTTATGTAATAGATTTGGTACTAACGTTTACAGACAAATATTATCTTTGCGACGCTGCATACACCAACACTCGTGGGTTTATGACTCCCTACCGTAATACGAGATATTGGTTAGCCGATTTTCGACCACAGCTTGTGTTGACTAAGGAAGAAAAATTCAACCATGCTCACGCACAGCTTAGAAATGTAATTGAGCGTGCATGTGGTGTTTTCAAGATTCCCAATCCTAAAACAAATGGCCCCCTTTTATTTCCAATACAAAGAGACATAGTGATTGCGTGTTTCACTATACATAACTATATAAGGAAATGAAATATTCATGATCAATTATTTATAGAATATAACGAGAACACTTTTTTGGAGAAATGCAAGAGGAAGAAAGTGATGGCTAGTCTGTTCGCGACATGGAATGGGGCTCGCAAGGCATTAAGCATATGATTACTTTGCGTGACGAGATAGCAACTCAACTAATGTCAAATGCTTAAAACCAAAATTGTATGCATATTATTAAATTTCTACTTTGGTTTAGTATGTTTTCAAGAAGGATTTGTGTGTAATTTGGATTTTCTAATATGGTTCGTATTATTTTTAATAATTATTCATTATTAGGAGTTATAACCAAACAGATAAATAATATACATGAAGAAGTAATTCAGATTGTTGATATATGATGTCCCTAGTTTATTGTACTTAAACGTTTATGTCTTTCATTTCTTACATATGTGTAATACAAGGGTATTATTGTAATATGATATATGTTTGGATGTCTATTTACTATTGATTATATTGTATTCTTATAATGTTTATTACTACACGCTTAACTGAACATTACATATAGGTTTGTAGTAGTTATTCATAGTTCTGAGTTAGTAATGATTCAGAAATATGTTTGACTTAGTCTTGTGGTCATTCATGCTAATGGACCATGCTTATGGACCAGTCGCACGACTGAACCAGGTGACTGGGTCAGTCGCATGACTGAGTCATAAGACTGGCTCAGTCGCACGACTGAACCAGGTGATTGGATCAGTCGCGCGACTGAGTCATAAGACTGGCTCACTCACACGACTGAACCATTCGTAGAGTTCAGTCATGCGTATGAATCAATCGCTTGACTCAGTTGCACGACTGAACCATGCTAATGGCTCAATCGTACGACTGTACACTGCAACCTATAAATACCACGCAATTCATGGAAAACATAACACTCCGAATATTATCATACCCTAGCCATTCAGAGCGTCCCATTTCGTCCATCCAACTTCAAAGTTCGTTCCTGATTGATTTCTACTCGTTCTTAACGTTTGTTTAATTGTTAGATCGATAAGGTTGTCGTTCTCACTGATTGGATCGCCAATCAAATAGGATTCCACACTATTTGATCTGGTTTCACGTTGAATCAGTTAGTACTCCGTAGGTACACGGTCTTAACAAGTGGTATCATAGCTTTGGCTCTTGATTCTTCGTGGATTCGATTGGTGTTTGCATTAAAATTAATGTTTTCATTCAAAATATTTGCGTTTTGATTCAAAAAGTGTTTTTGAAGTGTGCATGATTCAAAAGTTTCAAACTTTTCGACTTAACGGCAGATTAGGGTTCGTGAAAAATCATTTTTTGGTGTGAAAGTGTTCAAAGTTTCGAAATTTTCACCCACAACAGCTTCAGTCGCACGATTGGCTCAATCGCACGATTGAATCCCAATCGCACGTTTCAACCGCAAGACTGGACTTAGTTGTATTGCTCATTCACATGATTAAGCTAACTTACACGGTTGAACTCATTCGCATCCCTCAATCGCACGATTGAACTCAGTCGCACGATTGAACTCAGTCGTACTCTCCAACCGCACGATTGACTCTATAGTCTGATGGGTTTACATTTTATATATGTTTTAAGTGATCAATTATGCATTATTATCATAGCATTATTAGTGGACGCAGTTACTTTGTTCGGTTTATGAAATACAGGTACAGGAAGCTAAAATAAAGGAAATTGAGCATTAGAGGGAAGATGGGTGAGATCTGGAACTCGAGACAAGAACAAAAGAAGGAGGACGTAGTAATAAATTGTGAAAATGGGTCAAGTTTACCCAAAATTCAATGTCATGCTTCAATAGTAATAAATTGTGAAAATGGGTCAAGTTTACCCAAAATTCATTATGTAGTGCTGCTTTATTGAAAAGTATGTTTCAATATTCTTATTTGTATTTCATCACCTTTAGCCACTTTAAATTCTCTATCCTCACCCAAATCCTAAGCCATACATTAAACCCCTTCAAAGACCCTTTGATATGTGCATGGTTAGTGTTAATTGGTGGAGTTGCGGTCATGATGCAAACTTATGGTAATTATGAGTTGTTCTTGGTTGAGAGTACTACATTGATATACTAGCACACCTTTTGTTAGACTAGATACTAAACCGAGAGGAGTGAAACTTGTGAGAGGTGTGAATACATGCATAGGGAAAGTTAGAAAGCTCGTTAGGCTTGGTTAGAAGGATCTTGATCTGAAAAGCAGTGTTGTCTATGAAATTATGAATTGGTCATGATGTGGGATCTTAACGGGCATTATGTGATAATATCACGTGATCATAAGTACACAATGGAAGTTTAATTGTATCAGTGAGTTGCTTGAGGTCAAGCAAATGATAAGTGTGGCGATGTGATGCGTTCACATTTTATATATGTTTTAAGTGTTCAATTATGCATTATTATCATAGTATTATTAGCGGACGCAGTAACTTTGTTCTGTTTATAAAACACAGGTACATGAAGCTAAAAGAAAGGAAATTGAGCATTAGAGGGAAAATGCGTAAGATCTGGAACTCGAGACAAGAACAAAAGAAGGAGGACGTAGCTTACGTCCTAATGGACGTAGCTTACGTCCTAATGGATGTAGCTTACGTCCTTGTGCTTTTTCTTTTGAATTGAGGACGTACGACAGAAGCCCAGGACGTATAACTTTGAAGAGGACGTAGCTTACGTCCTACTAGATGTAACTTACGTCGTATGGCCGGATTTGACTAAAATCTTCGGATTTTGACCATACTTAAGGAGGAGAATTAATTTTCAAAACCCTAATTCGCATTGGGAGCAAAAAAGGACGAACTTTGGTGATTCTTGAGGTTTCTTTGACTTTTCTAACTCATTCTAATCCATAAAATCATGTTCTAATCCGATTTTGTTACCGAATTCATGAAGATGCAAGGCTAAACTCCACGTGATCTACCTCGGGTAATAGGTTTCGTGTTATTAGGTTTTTGTTCGTGTTTAATTTGTGTTGGGATTAAACGTTAGAACCCGTTAAGTTCTTTATTCAGTTTAACTTGTGTCTTGATTGTTTAAACAATTGTTTTAATGAATCTTGATTTGAATATCATATAATGTTACGCAAGTTGTATGATTGCAAGGTTTTGGTTGTTAATCCAATTGGTATTATGTACTAAGACCTGTTAAGTCTTGGTTATCACTATCACTTAATCATTACACGTATAGAATCCCCATTAAGGATTTTCCACTCAATTGAACTAAATAATGACCGAGAACCAAACCTAAATCCTGGGGTGGATTACCCTTTTCATAATTGTCTTCTAATTCATTTTAATTACTTGCACATATTTTCTTAGTTAATTTGTTAATTATTCCAAATCTCACTTTTCACTGCCAAGAGGCAGTAGTTTAGTAATTTCTCAATTTAATCATTATCGTACTAATTTAATTGCAATACACCGACCACTAATTCCACGAGGATCGACAACCCTACTTACCTTAACTAGTTTAAGGTGGATAGGAACACACCTTTTAGATCTTATTTGATTGATACTTCGACATCGATCAAATGGCGCCGTTGCCGGGGAATTGGTGCGCTTGGTGTTTTGTTATTTGATTTGTTTTTTTATTTTGTTTACTTGTTCTTGCTTTATTTCTTTTATCTCTTTGTTACGCTAGGTGTGTTCTAAGTGTGCAGGTGACAGGATTGCATGCATACTCGATACTCGAGTAGGAAATCACCATAGACATTTGATCCAGAGTTAGAGAAATCAGCAAGGTATAATCGTGTTCTGCATCTATCGGGGCTACCAACTACATCAATTTCACAAGCTATTGATCAAGCAGCTAGCAATTCGTTTGATTCAACCGAAATGGAAAGCCCAAATAACCAACCACCTCAAAATCCAAACCCTCCTACTAATAACCACAATCAAAACCCAAATCCACCCCCACCACCAAATAACAACCATAACAACAACCTGAATCAACCACCACCCAATAATAACATGAATCAAAATAACCTCAATCAAGGAGATGACTTTGATCATGTGAGCATGCATAGTGTTCACACGGTGATGAAGATTATGAAGATGAATGGAATAACAATGAAGAACCCTATAATGGTGCAAATTATGATGCTTGGGATGGGAATTTCGGTGGAGGTGATGGATACAATGGAAATAATAATTAGGGGAATGATTAACATGGGTGGAATGCACCACCTATCAATCAATAACGGGGCAGGGTTAATAATAACGTCAATCATCCAAGAAGGGCTCGAAGAGCTCATGTACAAGGTATGGATAGCCATTTTCGACTGGCTATTTCTGAAAATTCAAACCCTATTGCACCTCTAAATCATAGAGGAAGAGCTTTTGATGTACGCCCTCATTATCTCACCATTCTTCCTGCATTTAGAGGCACTGCCACAGAAGAACCATATGTGCATCTTGCGGAATTTGATGCCATATGTAACACTATTGGTGGGAATCGTTTTACATAAGATGAAGTAAGGCTTCGACTGTTTCAATTTACTTTGAAAGATAGAGCTAAACAATGGTTCCTTACTTTGCCTGACAATAGTATTCACACATGGCAAGAAATGCAACAAACATTTTTGGATGAATACAATTCGTTGGGTGAAACCAGTGACGTAAGAGATGTTATACGATCCTTTCAATAACATGTAGGAGAACAATTTCATGAAGCATTCATACGGTTTAACGAACTAATTCGTATGCGCTCACATCATGGAATTGAATGTTGGGAATTGATTAAGGCTTTTCAGATGGATTGACTAATTATGAGAGAAAGTATTTATATTCTACAAGAAATGGCACATTCCTCTCTAACCATGAAGATGCAGACTGGGAATTTTTAGAGGGGATGTGTAGAAACTCCAAAGCACAAGCTTCTGCTAGTAGGCAATCAAAATCTACTTCAGCGAGGTCAACCACGGTTGATCATGAGACTAAAGAGAGAATTGCCTCGGAGAAACAATTCACAAAGCTAGGAAGAACAGGCCTGAAGGAGGTTACAAATGTAGGATATGATGTATGCGAAGAATGTGGTGAAATGGGTCATAATGGTGATTCATGTCCAGTGGTAATGGGAGGAAGTGAGGAAGTCAATCAAATTTATGGAGATAGAAAGCTATTCGACATGAGTTCTGACACTTATCATCCAGGATTGAGGAATCATCCAAACTTTAAGTATCGTAATGCTTCAAACCAAATGAACCCTAACGTTCAATGCAATAATCAAGGCGATCAAACATATCAAAACCAAAAACAAGGGAATTACAATCCAAGTGGCTATCAAAGAGCCTCATATTCTTAAGGAAACAATCAAGGGAGCTACCATCATGGGGGTCAACAAGGGAGTTCGTCAAGAAACTATCAAGGGAATCCTCAATCGGGACAAGTTGGTAATGAAGACACTACAAATGCAAAGTTGGATGCTTTAATGAACATGATGAAAGAGAATATGCAAGAGAATAAGAGGGAAAATGAAATTAGAGATAAGGCTTATAAAGCTTTAAACAACTAAGTGGGTCAACTAGCCGAGGATGTGGCTCAAATCAAGCGAAACCCCGGAAAGTTACCAAGTGATATCACCATCAATCCTCAACATCAGGGAGCTAACACGAAGAACATGAGGATGTACATGCAACATATTGTACTCTCAAGAATTTTATCAAAACCAGGATTACATGTATAGGGAGGATATTCGTCATCGGGAGGACTATATGCAAGGATTTCCCTATACAACCACACCGCTCCCTACCGATTGGCAGTCACCCGATCTTCTTCCTTACAGTCAGACACAGCAAGCCCCATACTACCCACAATCTACACCATCTATGTGGCTCCCAACTACCACACCACCATCAGATGAGCCAAGTATATCTCATGCTAACCAGGCTGATGTTTTGACATGGTAGATGTGAGGCGGGGATTCTTTGAGAGTATCTTCGGGCAGCCATATCCAAGACCACCATCTGGTGGTTATTGATGCACTTGCTGATCCTATGATCAGGTCCACGTGCTCCACCCTCTCTATGTTGAACTATGCTTTATGCTTCTGTCGTTTTTTTTCTTTTCTCTTGCTTTAGTTTATTTGTTATAAGGGTGCTGTCAAGACAACTATTTGATTTCGTGTGTTCGGTGGTGTATTAAGTGTTATGTGATGGGAATGAGTTAAATAGGTGTTGTTGGGGGTTAATTCTATGGGGACATGATCTATGGGGAGATTATCTTTGTGTTACAATAACAGTGGGGGAAAGCTCTCTTCATTCTCATATATAAGCTCTAAAACATACATTGAGGACAATGTAAGGTTTAAGTGTGGGGATGAGGGGAATTAAAAAAAAACAATTTATTGCAAAAATCCCTCATGTGATTTCATGGTGCATTAAAGTGTCGTTGTGTAATATAAATTGTGAATGGATGTCAAATAGAGGTCCAAAGTCATGGTCAACTCAAGTGCAGGAGAAATTTTTGAGAACTGACAAGTGATAGCTAACTAGGGGTAACGAGCTAGATAATGGACCTTCTATGCATGTTTTCACATCCTTAGCCTGTCAACCACCGTTTTCTATGAGAATTGAGCCTGTATATGAGCTTAGAACATCAATAGGGTAAGTGCTCATTTTCCATTCATGTGTGTTTACGAGAACGATTTCATTATTCTAGAACTTGCATAATTGATACGCTTCGAGATCATGAACCAAACTGTTGCACATATATGATTAAGGCATTAGGATAAACCTTCGTTTGATTAGCCATGTTCAATTGCATTATCCTACCCTGAAATGATCCCCTAGTTTCCACTTTGAGCCTTTGACCTCTTTAATTGTTTAACCCGAATCAAACTATTAGCGTTTTCGAACCTTTTTACCTTCTAAGCCCGTGTGATGAAATCTAATAAGTATTGCTTGAATTTTTGATATAACATTGTTAGAAGCAGTGAAGTGTTTAGATAAAATCAAAAAAATAAATAAATAAATAAAAAAGAAAAAAAGAAAAAAAATGGTTCCAATAATGGGTCAAAATGACACCATAATATCAATGTCATGCTTCAATTGTAATAAATTGTGAAAATGGGTCAAGTTTACCCAAAATTCATTGTGTAGTGCTGCTTTATTGTTCAGTATGTTTCAATAATCTTATTTGTATTTCATCACCTTTAGCTACTTTAAATTCTCTATCCTCACCCAAATCCTAATCCATACATTACACCCCTTCAAAGACCTTTTGATATGTGCATGGTTAGTGTTAATTGGTGGAGTTGTGGTCATGATGCAAGCTTATGGTAATTATGATTTGTTCTTGGTTGAGAGTACTACATTAATATACTAGCACACCTTTTGCTAGACTAGATACTAAACCGAGGGGAGTGAAACATGTAAGAGGTGTGAATACATGCATAGGGAAAGTTAGAAAGCTCGTTAGGCTTGGTTAGAAGGATCTTG
>BJCN01019678.1:0-11414 GCA_018326445.1 Flaveria brownii | reverse complement strand
AACACTACCGACGAAAAAAAGAGCCCCCCGGTCTCAACTATGCTCCGCCCTTGAGTAATCCACCCTTGTAATTATAGTATAGAAAAGAAAAACAAGGTGGGGAATTGATGCCTAATGTTAAGAGTAGAGTCATACAACCAAAAGGTTATGCGTTCATATCTAAACAAAGAAAAAATCCATCAAAAAATACTAGAAATTGTTGCTATAAAAAAAGATCTAAAAAATAATTTTAATTATAAAATACAAGTCATAATAATGCACATGTGTACATATGTCTTAACCAAATCATTTTCGATCTTGATAATGTTCTTAATTAATAATTAAGTACGTAAAAAGGTCTCTAACTATGAGAAAAGAGAGAAATGTACTTGTAGACTAAAAAATAATTTAATCTTCTTATTATTCTTAGTAAAAAGTGAACTTTAAATAAACTAATTATGAAAATAATAAATTATGACAATAGTTTAGTTCAAAGAATGCAATGAAATTTACAATAATAAAAAACAATAAATCAATACAATTAATAAATAGCTAGAATACTAGTTTGCGGTTTCTAGTTGGTTCTTAATAAGAGAAACCAACGTAACCAATGAGACAACTCGAAGGAGTTGCAACAACTAAAAATGGTGTCGTGATTGTGTTATGTTAAGGTTATACAAGGGATATCAAATCTAACCTATTTCATAAATGGATCATAGTGAGATTGTGTTATAATAAAATGGGTTGATCTTAAATGTGAAACTAAAATTTTATAACTTATAAGAGTTAAATGTGTTTTACGTCCCTGAGGTTTTATAGAATTTGTCATTTGAATCCAAAAGTTTAAAGTGTTGTCATTTGCATCCAAAGGTTTCACTAAAATTGTCATTTGAATCCATTGGGCTACACCTAACTAATACGGCTAACTTTTTCCGTTAAGTTTCCAACATGAGAGTCATTTTGATTAAAAAATTTAAACAAAATAAAAAACCAACTCACGTGAGGGTTTGTATATGTTTAGTCTCTTTTGATAATTGTAGTTAAGATTTGACTCTATAATTGTATTCTATTATTTTGTCTTGTTAGTGTATTTTGGTTTAGTAAATTAGAGGTATTTTAGTCAAAACAATTATGAAATAAAAAATCAGCTCTACATGATAAGTTTTAAGCATTCAGCCTCCTATGATAATCACCACTGTGATTTTAATTTACTAGGAATGATTATCGGTATTTCTTTCATTTAATTAAAAAAAACATCTCTAGACATCATATTGTATAAAATAAAATATAAGTATAACTAACTAAAAATGATTCATTTCTAACTTTATAAAACATACAAAACAAATATATATATATATAAATAAACAAACAAGTCATATAATATAAATTATTTGAATTGTAACCATAAAAGACAAATTATCATAAAAGTATAAAAATAATTTATACAATAACATTAACTGCCAATGAATAATAATCATAAAACATCAATCATCGTAATCATAATTAAGTTTTAAACTAAAGAAATCTATGTTTAGTTGATAAAATGGGCAAAAGTAACACAATTACTAAACCAAACTACATTTTGTTTTGACTGAAATATCTCTAATTTAGAAAACTTAACGACGTTAATTTGGAGTAGTTAAGTGGATTCAAACGGTAAATTTTGTGAAACTTTTGGATGCAAATGATAAAATTTAAAATATTGGATTCAAATGACAATTTATATGAAACCACAGAGACATAAAATGCATTTAACTCTAACTTATAATTTTAACCTTGATCTTGTTTGCTATCTGTTACCTTGATTAAAACTTTAATTCTTTGAACATGCTAGTACACTACTTGTTTATGGCATCACAATCCTTCAACCTTTTCTTCATATTTAAATAACAAGAATAGTGTCTAGATTATATGATTTTAGATGTGTTTAGATTAGATTTGTATCTTCAACACTAATAAATATAAAAATGGTGTTCGGATTGATAATCTTAATTTACTAACTGATTAAGCCGAACTCACTAACCAACTCAACCGACAAAATAAGCACTCACCCTAATTTGTACAAAAGTAATGAGAAGAATGATATTCATGATAGTGGTTTCTAAGTTCTAATTTCTAAGTTCTAATAACATACATTCATGCCCCATTATGAGTTGTCCAATTGTCCCCCACCAAATTTGACCTTTTATAACAACGTGGTTAATTTTGACTTTAACTATAATAACACTACTTTAAGTAAGTTTTGGATGATATGTCAAAAATAAAAAAAAAATAAACCTAATCTTTTTTATATGTTTCTAGTAAGTGAAAATTAAGATAAATTAAAATGTAAATTAAGAAGTATTCATGCTATTAAAATATAATAATATCCAACACCCCCTCTCAAACCCTTTTTTGGCGATCTCCCTTCATCTACGCCTCTTCCACTCCAACGATGAACAAATAAACAAGCAAACACTACGATAGGAAAAACACATACACAAATTGAAATCAATTCTGATTTGTTTTTCCATGTAATCGAGTTACATGTGAGGGTTTGCTATTTCAGGATTGAAACCTATGACATTTACGAGTTTATTTGTTTACTAGCTTTAGTATCCATCTATTATACGAGTAGAACAATTAGAATATTTAATAAAATAAAATTTTATTAATTATAAAACAGTAATAAGATAAAATATGACTGAAATTACGTAAAAGTAATAACTATAATAAATAAAACAATGATATCAACTTTTCAAAATTTTATTTATTTTTTTAATTAAAAAATTTGTTACAAAACAAACCGTTTAAAAAATAATTTTTAAAATTTTTCTTATTATAACTTCTAATTTTGATATTTTTTGTTTATAAATATATTTCTTTTTAAAAACACCAATATAAAGACTTAAATAATATTATTAGCAATTAATATACTTATTTAAGAGCAGAGTGAAGCGGACAAATTTTAATGAAAAGAAATATGGTGTTGCCACGTGACACTCTTAGATATTTTTTTACTAGATTAGAAAGATTATTTGTTGAGATTACTTTGTTGTCGTGAATCACATAAGGGACATTACTACTAGAGTATGAATATTTAGAGTAGCAACGATTCAAATAAAGGTTTTATGTGTTTATCAACGGTTTAGGTTTGAAGTTGACGGGGTATATATTTGAAAGTGACTAGACATGCTAACAATGGTTTGCAGCATTAAGTGAGTTCGTGGTGGTTGATGGTAAAAATAGGAATGTCGTGACATTCTTCAAGAACACAATCAACTGTCAAATAGTAGAAAATTATAAAATATAAAGTTGTATCATACATATTAGAACAACTTATATAAATTTAGACATTTATATAAGGCAAAAAAAACAAATATTAAAAGTATAACAACTTCCTCCAAACTAGTGGTGCCCAAAATTAGTTTTTTTAAGGAATGTTCTATATCGCTTATATTTCTGTCAAATATAGTTAAACTCTGGTTTGGGTAGGGAAGCAGGTCGGGTACAGGGAAAACTTACCCAGTACTGGTAGGTTTGGGGAGTTCTAGACCGGTTTCGGGTTTGAACCAGAGTTATTTAAATATATTTATTTAAATGATATATACATAAAATTAAGCACATAACCTTCATCTTTTATTTATTTTTAATGGTTTACAAACAAAAGAAAATATATTCACTAAAAACGCAATGTTACAAACTAGTTAATATTTATTTTATTGAGGTTTGTCATCTTAGTCGTTGTCTCGTTGGTTTTTATTTAATTTTCGCGAGACCATTGTTGCCTATGTGAACCGACATGTCGTATGCAAGTTCTTTGTTGGTAAAAGGAAAGGACTTTGTGTTATAGAACAGTAGGAACTGGTTTATCCGGGTCGGGTTGGACCCTATTTGGTAGTGGAATTGGTTTGTACAAGAGAATGTAGAACTAGTTTACAAAGGGCGGTTTTTTTGGGTTGGAATATGTTCCTTCGAATAATGGATCGGTTCCGATTCTAATCGACGAATGTGTTAGGGATCTGCATGTAGATCAGCACACAAACACAATCCAATTACAAGAGAAATTAATAACAAATATGAACACGCGAGATTTACGTAATTTGGTTGAGGTGACCTACGTCCACAGTCTGCAAACATGATATTCTTTTATTACTCTCTATCTCACTCATAAGAAATTACAAGTACAATAGACAATATAAATAAGGAAAATTAAAGTTTACAACTTAATCCCTAAAAATATCATAATAAGCTATAAATAAATAAAAAAAAACACTTTTTTTATTTAATGAATCTACTACGAATTGTTTTATAAACCGAGCTCAAATCAAACCTCCACAAAACCCAACAGGATGTGGTTCTAGAATAGGTTTTTATTTCACCACTGCTAAAGCAGATAGTTGATATATATTAAGCCCAATTGATCACAACACTTTCTAATATGGCCCAATTAGTTACTACAAGCCCAACAGATCCAGACACTAGTCTTGATAGTTGATAGCTGATTAGCTGGTATATATTACAAGCCCAATAGATCAAAGCACTTTCATAGGTCAGATGTGGCCCAGATGTGGCTACTGCCTTTGTAAACAAGTCGGGGGTCTCTTCGGAAGCGGTCTCTCTATCTCTCACGATAGAGGAAAGACTTGCCACCACATACCCCTCCCAGACCCTGCTATTCAGCGGGATACACTGAGTATGTTTGTTTGTATCTTGCAAAGATTATTATACTTTATATTCAAGGGCATTATAAATTTGTAAGTTTGTGTGTATCTTGTGTAACCCAATTGGGCTAATGTAGGTCCAGTGGGCTAACTTGTTTGGAATGGGCTAAATTTGTTTGTATATAATGTAACCTTAACCAGTGGTTTAGGAGAGCCACGAGTTCGTTACAAGATTATATTAACGGTTTAATGGTGAGTGTCTTGTAAGATTTTATTCTCTTGTTTTCGGTATACGTTTTGGGCTGGAATAAACGCAAAGTTAATACTTTCTTTTAAATTGTTTGTGTGCGCGCAGGTGCTATACGAGTTTAAAGAGATTTTTAAGTGCATGCATGATCATGTTTCATGAGTATGAGTCGGTTGTACGATTGTTAGTAGGAAAGTAGTCTTGTGATGGCATAGTGTAGTCCACTAATAGGATGAAGTGTTAGTCGCACATTGACAAGAGAGAGAGGGAAAAATGGAACCCTTAACTATTTATAAGTTTTTTTGAAAATAGTAAAGTTTTGAGAGAAGTTAAGTCAATACTTGTAACCAATAAAGATAAGTTAGAGTAGAAAATTGATAAAACTCTAACTGAATTAAAAATAAGACAGTTTAGAATGAGTAAAGATCTCATATCTGAAGCCTAACACAAAGATAGGATATTAAGGAATAAAACTTTTGAGCTTAACCAACTCAAATCCCTACCTATATAACTGACTGGCATCCATCCCCCTCATTAGTTTTGAACGGGAGAGAGAGAGTGAGAGAGAGTGAGAGAGAGTGAGAGAGAGTGAGAGAGAGTGAGAGAGAGTGAGTGAGAGTGAGTGAGAGTGAGTGAGAGAGAGAGAGAGAGATAGAGAGAAAGAGAGAAGGGAAGAGAAAAGGATAGTGAGCGCGCCCCAAAACATCCCCTCTATTGAGTGTTGCACGGACTCAATAAGCAAAACCACAGTCTTTTTAAATTATAAACCTAACAACTTAAATGATTAAATTTTAACAATTTAGCTTATTAACCTATAACCTTTTACCCAAAACCCAACTCTAAGTCTTAACACCCAATTCTAGTAACATTAACCAAATACCAATTAACCCATAATTTTTCTAAACATTGATGACCATAATCAAACACAACAATTTTTTTAAACATCTCAAATATTAATAATAATCAAAAGAGCTTCTTAGGAGTACACTCGTCATGTATTTCTATAACAATATTAAATAAACATCAAATTTATCATTTATTAATAAAAAAACTTAAAAATACATTAATGAATAAAAAATAACATAAATCTTTTATTTAACTTATTGTCTAATATTTATTTTCTACGATAGGGTTCACTAAATGCTAATTATTTGTCGGATATGATGAAAGATACTCCTTCTTCTACCTCTTCATCGTGTACTTTAGCTTCGAGTGCAATTTCATCCTCAAGGCTTGTTTGGTCTTGTATACGATCCATCGTGTATAAGTGATCCCTTAAACAAATGCACATCTCCACCGCTTCCGGAATTAGTCTTGTTCTCCATAATGATATTCCCTGCCACTAAGAGAAAATGCAGATTACGAATCTACTTTAGGAGCTTAGACGCTTAGTAAATCACGGGCCATAGCGGAAGAATCGGAAATTGGAATTCATTTCCTTTCCACCAAACCAAAATATCAAATGCACGATAATATTCGGTAGTCATAGTGTAAATAAAATCTGCTCCACTATATCTATCGATCTCGCTTGTTGGTATGTTACCCCTTTGTCGTTTAGCCATCACATCCCGAACAAACATTCAATATAGTCAACCAGGTCTTTAACAGAGGTACTAGCACTTGAGGTTGATTCTCTTGGCATGGTTATATTTATGTTAGGCCCATATCTATTTAAATAAAAATTATAAATTATTTTCAAACTTTCATTAAAATTTTCTTTAGCCATGATTGAAAAATTAGGGTTTTCGTCATGCATATCCAAATTGTCATTTATCTCGTCTATCAAATATTCAAACCACGCAACATTTAAAAACGGATTTAAAGTGGCGACACAAGTAAAAACGGGTTGTAACTCAACAAACTATTTTTAAACTTTTCTTTCATTGCTTCAATCATTTGTCTAAACATATTATTTTATTTTTGAAAATTTATAAAATTAAAAGCCATGAATATAATTCTTGAAGCACCGAATAACTAGTGGGATAATAAACTCCTGATAAATTTTTAGTTGAGTTTTTAAACACGTCAAGAAAATCTGATAGACGTTAAATATTGTTCCAACTCGCATCCAGAAATGGGTCGGATTCGCCATTATCCGAAAGACTATCATGAAAAGCTTTTAAAGTGTCTTTTTGTTTTAAAGCATAATCAAACATGTGACAAGTCGAATTCGACCTAATAGGTACATGCCAATTAGGCCCTAAAAATATATATTCTATATCCTTACAAAGTTATTTATAATCTTGATATATTTTCTACTTTTTTAAAAACATCATGTAACATAAATAAAAAAGATTTAATAAAGTTAGCAACAAATTGCACGGATAGCCCGTCTTCCACTACTAAATTTATAATATGTGCAACACAACGAGTGTGAAAAAAATCGTCATTGGCAATCGAAAGATATTTTAATTTTTCAACCGCAATTGTATTGTTGGAGGCGTTATCAAATGCAATTGAAAAAAATTTATTTTATAAATTAAAATTAGTTATTACATTATCCAAAAAGTAAAACAAAAATTTTCCAGTGTGTGGATATGAAAAAAGTTCAAATGCAATCGTACTTTTCATCGCCATGATTTGGGATCTACCCAATGAGCGGTGCGCAAAGGTACAATTCGGATAAACCGTGTGGAGCCGACCAAACGTCACTAGTTAAGTTTATACCAGTATTTAAATTTTCAATAAATACAATTAAATCATTTTTTGCTTGTTTCCATAATTTTAAACAATAACGTTTAAGTATAGTACGACTTACGTGGGTGTAACGAGGTTGAAGCGTCTCTCGAATCAAGTTAGTGAATCGAGGATTGTTGAAGTGACTAAAAGGCAAAGATTCTTGAATCACGAACTTCGCCATTTAATCTCGAACTATATTAACATCGTAATAAAATATTCCACCGTCTCCACACAATTGTGTTTGTTACGAATCAGGATTAGTTTTTAACTACTTGCAAAACTTCTTGCTATTGTGTTTGCTTAATGTCATGTTTGAATATTTAGCAAATAAAGTTCCACAAAACTTGCAATGAGCCTTTACAGACCTGTAACTCAACTCAACCATAACCCAATTGCACCAAATATACATGTTACGATTGTGTGCAAGAACTGGAATGACGATTGGAGCTTTGGACGGACCTTGACCAACGGAAAGTTATGAGTGAGCTATATCAAGATTCAAGAGAGTGAAATTGTAAAACGAGAGAGTGAAAATGTAAAACGAGAGTAAACGAGAGTGTTTTATGCGTTTTTTACGTATGTTTTTGCGTTTGGGATTTGGGTACTTAACCATATCAACCCACATCTATCAATACTAACTTATAGGGGAAAATGACAAAAAACGATCAAAATTTGAAGGTAACAACTATATAACCGGAAAGAACGGCTAGATTTTTAAAAAATCCAAAAAACAACTAGAACCGGGTACAACCATTTTGAGTTCAGGTCGGGTTGGGTAGGGAAATTTCTAAAAACCTACTGCCGGTTCCTACCCTGTGGATTTTTTTAGGTCCAAACCAGGTATACCCCTCCTCGGGACCTACCCGTATCCGTGTCTGGGTTGGGTTAGAACCGGAGTATATTCCCACCTCTATTGGGATGTAATGTACAAGTAGGATATATCTATCGTTCAAAAAAAATAAAAAAGTAAGATTAACAGTCTACTTTGATAACCCACAACTATTATAATCGCTACATCTTTTAGAAGGTATTGTTAATAGATTACCACTTCGAACCCACAACTATTATAATCGTTGCATCTTTTAGAAGGTATCGTTAAGTGATCATCCATTCCTAATGATTGATTCCGAGTTTGCAAACGATGGGTGAGTAAATCAAAATTGCAAAGAGTGGCGGGTGAGTAAATCTTAATTGTTAATGCATTCTTGTTTATTATTAGGATTATTTTAAATTTTAGTGAAATTCTTAATTGTTATCAAGTTATTAAAAGTTTATTAAAAATAATATCTAAAAATATTGTATATTGTAGATTTATTATGCATTTTTAATGATGGTTGGAATACTTTTGTTATGTATTTGATTTTTTAAATTTGGTTTTACTTTTTTATTATGTGACGCGACCTGACGTAATCAATATCAGTTTTAGAGTATTTAATACTTAGTAATAGACAACTGACTTTTAAAATTTTCAATGCTAGTGAAAAATTAATTGGTTCACCACTGTTAGCGGCACAATTTGGTAGTAGTTCAGGGCCATCACGCGCAACAGTAGATCGAGAAACACGAATGGGTTAGAGTGAGCGGGGCACACCTATTGTGAGCCTACGACGTGAGTTTGTTGTCATGACTCAACCAAAAAAGACAGTTGCCTCCTCTCTTGGACTTCCAATCGGTATCGTCTTCTCCCTTTTTCCACTAATCAAATCCCCAAATCAATCGATTTCACTTCTCTATCCACCAATCGGTTTTCAAAATCCCCGATTAGGTAGAAATTCACCAACTAATTGCAAATTGTGGAAGAGATTAGGGTTGTTCTCGATGAAGGTGATTCAAAGCCGGAGGCAATGCGGCGGCGGTGGTTTTCATTAGTTGATGGTGGTTTAATCTTTTTTTTAAATAGGTTATGGTATGAAGTGATATAAGTATTTCTTTTAAATGGTATAATGTGATGTGGTGTAAAATGATATGGGTTTTATATTTTCATTGATGGATTAAAGGTGTAGTGTGATATGCATGACTATGCAAGTATATCTTTAATTAGGTTCGGAACGTGTTAAATCCGTACAGAAAATATTATTGTGTTTATATATATATGATAAATAATTCATCAGATGTTGACTTAATGTATTGTTTTTCCAACCTATCCGCGTTGCGGTGCATCTAGGAAATAATTTAGTGGCCCACAAAATATATAAAGGTCAAAAGACCAACAGATCGACACTTCTATATTTTATAATAAAAGTGTCTTTAAGTTATAACTTATAAAGTGATAACTGATAAGTACGGATATTAATATATTCTTTTTTTTGAAGAAAAAAAAAATCAACGCCTTAAATTTTAATATGAGTCGTATAGCATTATGCACATCGTATAGGTAGGTCGTATGGTCATAATACGGGGCATATAGCCCCGCTGACAACCCCTGAATTTCTCCTCGTAATCAGTGTCAAAATTTGTTATACACGTCGTATGACCCATATGTGTCGTATAAGGGGTCGTATAAGGGGTCGTATATGGCTATATGATGCGTATAACTTTTTGACAACCGCCCCTGAACTTTACTCGTTTTCAGTGTTTTCGACGATATATGTCGCGTATGACGTCATACGAGATGTATAAGGGGTGTTGAATTATAAAGTGGGGTGTATGAATATTAGGATTCTTTAAATATCATAAGAAACTTAAAAGCCAATCTTACATTAAAAACTAATTGATTAAATAACAAAGCACATGTAATTAAATATTTAATACGAAATTAATTTCAAACAAATTACTATATAAAATTAATATCTATATATTACATGTGATGCACAAAATGATTTTTAGACGTCATTTTTTTTACTTTTACTATATGTGATTATATCTTACGGATTAAGTATAACTATTTATCCAGTTCTTAAAAAAAAATTAGTTTGGTTAGCATGTATAACTATCTATACGATTATTAAAGTTTTCTACTTTTAGTTTGGTTTTGTATTTATCTTCACTTTTTATATTCGATTTGAATGCTCAAATTGATTCCTTAGTGTGTGTCTATATATGTAAAGCTTTTACATAATTTGCTTCTATACTACGATGCATCTTACCATAAAAACTAACAAATGATAATTCAAAACACGTTTTATTACTAACAATAAAAATAAAAACTGAGTTTTCTATAAAAATAATAATCAATAAAATAAAACTTTAATAGACCAAATAGACTTTGATCATATCGCAGGATGAGAGTGAAACATATAATAAAATAAAACAAACATTCAGAATACAAATGGCACATGCCTTAATCACGTTAATTAGTTAGATTATCTTTATATTAATTTAATCTATAGTATCTAATAAAAAAATATTTTTTTTGACACTTGTCATGTTTTTAACCCATCTTTTTGTCACTTGTCAAAATTCTACATATTCACACTTTGATTTTCCCTCCAAAAGGGTATTATAGTAATTTAAATACTAATACAAGTTTCTCTCTCTTACTAAAAATTAATTTTATTAATTGCTATATTTCTCTCTCTTATCTAGATTTTATAAAATCAAACTATATTATTTTTAAAATATTATTTATGAAGGAAGTTAAAAATAACATCTTTTAATTAAAATCTAAATAATAAAAAACAAAAAATTATATAATATAAAATTTTCTAAAACACTAAACATTTTTAAGCAAAATATTTTAAGTCGTTTTGTTTCAAAAAATTATAAAGGTGAAATCTTTTAAAAACAATCTTATTAAAACGACCAAAATAATTATAAATCATAGTTAAAAAAAACAAGATTTTGATAAAAAATATTTTTTTATAAAAAATCTTAAAACGAATGTCAAAAAATGAAACTATTGAGATAAGAGAGTTAAAAATAGTATA
>BJCN01019663.1:0-14778 GCA_018326445.1 Flaveria brownii | reverse complement strand
AACAAAATGAGGGCAGGAGGTAACATGCAAACATTAAAACTCTTGTGGTCAAATTTGATAAAATAAAAAACCACTATTCATTCCATTCGCTTATTAATAGTATATAATATAAAAATAATAATCAAATTTTAAAATATTTTAATTAAATATTTATACATATTTTACTCAAAGTGGATCATTAAACCACTATATTGAGTTATCATTGGTTCTTTTATTTTGTCAAGAAAGATATGGATTTCTATCTATTATTATATTAAAAAGATTATATATATATATATATATATATATATATATATATATATATTAAAACAATAAAAAACTAAAATTTATGTTATCACTCCACATCTACATAAAAAAACCCTACTTGAAAAAAAAGAAAAGTTAAAACCTATAATTTAAATAAAACATGATAGTTGAATAACTTAATTAAAACGCTTTTTAAACTTAAATGACATAATTGAAGCATTTTTAAAAATTGGTTACAATTCTATAAAATTATGTAACCTGATTCAGGGTATATGTAAGCTTCAAATAACATTTAAAAGGTTTTTAAGAGAAATGTTTGATCTTTGATTTATTTTGTGACTAGATCTTTATGTGTTTGATCACACGATATGAACTTGATAATGTTCTAGTCTACCTGTTTTTTAAGTGTGTGAGTTTGGATGAATAGATCAACAAATATTATGAGGCATTTAAGTGTGACGAACAAAACATGTAAATAAAGACATTTGGTATTCAAAGATGGAGGTTGTTAAATTTTATAACTATGGTTAGATAAAATGATAATGAGTCATTTTGTGGTTTTTGCATGAAACTTTTATTGATTATATGCATTTAGTTTATTATTGAATATATAAATAGCTTATATGAGACTTATTATCTATGACACAGCGTATGACTTGATTTTGATGAAATGTGATTTGAGGTTATAGTGATGAGACTATACACTTTAAAACATTGTTTCTAATTAGACATTTTCTATAAAAAAATATGCGTACATCAAGTCCAAGTCTAAGGTGAATTTTAAGTACCCAAAAGTTTTTTTTATAGTCATAGCATGAGCACGTGTATGCTGGCCGGTTATGTGAAGTAAAAGAAAATTATGTTTAATGAACTTTTGAGTGTTTTTTTTTAATTGTGTTTGGAATTTAAATTGTGTAGATTCACTTATCAAATATGTAAATCAATGTTTTTACGCAAATCACAATTGCGGAAGGATCAAGTTTGAAACAAGCATGTGTATATTTTAACATATCGAACATTTTAGCTAATATAACCTGATTTTGTGTAAAATGATTATCAAGTTATCTTTATGCTAATGATATATAGATTCACCTAACTTTACTTATCGTTTGGATGGATTATAATGTTACAAGTGTGGCATTTAATCATAGCCTCAAAGGTAAATCTATGATGACTCTTAGTACCTACATATCAAATAAGAAAAACGACACAAGTTAAAAACATAAATTTGGGTTTTCTTGATCTCCCTTAGATGGGAGAACAATATGCTTCCACACTCTCGTTAAAAATAAAAATTTGGGACCAAATTTTGAGGAATGCCATTAAGCGGTTATAATTTTATTTTTATTTATTTGTTTATTTAATTTTTTTGAAACTTAAGTGTTACAAATTGGGATATGTGAATCGGTTTTAAAGGTTTGATGCCGGTTTTTAATGAAAAAATAATGATTTGGTTTAATGTTTACCATGGAACCGTCAAAACCACACCGTAAAGAGTCATGGTGGTGTTCTATTCAAGATATATATATATATAAAAGAGTAGATATAAAATCAACTAATTATGTAAGTAATGACACAGGAATACAAGCAATTAAGAGAAGGTTTCAAGTAAACAAATGATCATTTCAAATAACTTAATTAGTTATTTGTTTTGTAACCAAGAAATAAAAGCTCAAAGTAAAACTGTATTAACAATTTTTACGGACACGGTCTATAATTTTACTCTCCATGACTACTATAAACCCTTTTCATTATTATTAAACAATTTAAACAATATTATTCATAATTTCACCCCTTTTTTGTTTTCCATATTTAACATTGCTAAATTGAATCAACTTAAAACATATTATATTCTTCTAACCTTTACGGGATGTTTAACACCGGTTATTATTTCATGATCAATATCGTTGCTACCCTTTTATGAGCGAGTTGCTATCATTGTCTTCGTGCATCTAACAACATTACGTGATGTACTGACCAATATACCTAATTTAAAAGTAGGTTTGATACGATCATAATATATTCCACTTAATAATAATTTCACATTTCCACTTATTGTCGCGTAATTGTGAAGATTAAAGTCTAAACACTTTTAGAGTTTTCTAATCATTAGGAGATGAGTGATGGTCATGTGGTGGAAGATGATGTAATTAACCTCATTGCCACTCAAAGTGGTAGTATGAGAATTCATACCAAACCACCAATTCTGCATCATCTTTGGAATCATCAAAAGTACTTTTTTTTACAAATTAACCTACCATCACCAATAGACTGAGTCATGATATATATGGATACCTCTTTATTTGAATTTTTTAAAGGATATTTAAAAAAATTACAGAAAGATCATAATAAGATGCTAAGTAACTTTAAGTCTTTAACAAGTTAATACTTTTAACAAGATTTTTTATATAAATTGAAACATAAAATCTACGTAGGAGTTAGAAACTAAAAAAATTACAAGAACATATGATAGATAATTAAATCACTCCAAACAAAAGACTTCATATTCAATATATTCTTTACTCATAGGAACTCAATATTTGTTATCTCTTCCATCAACGTATTAACAAAAGATTTTCTTTTAATAAAGAATTGAAGACGATGTCATTTCTTGTTCACCATATACCTTTTTTCCGTTTAACGGCCCCGTCACAACGCGTGAGTCTTGGATCGACTTAGTTATTGTTTTTAATGTTTTAAGTTTCATGTGCAGTGTTCAACGTTTTTAAGTCTACCTTTCGTTTGATTATAATTTTACCGTTTTTATTTCTTTTATTATACGAGTTTTTCCGATGTTGGTAGTCGCTGATAGTGATGTAAATTGGTGCTACTCTATATGGTTTTACGCCCCTACCGCAATGCGTGGGGCTTAGTACTAGTTGGAGCTAATTTGCGCCCTTGACTCATAGGGTTGTCATACTTTCATAGCCATCAAGTGATACGGCCCAAACCGTCCCAATGGGTGACCAATCCCAGCCCAATGAAGATAGGCCCAGTCGCATCAAGAGGAAGCCCAGCAGGTTGCTGGATTAAGAAGTCGGGCCCATTGATCTTGGAATTGCATCCACATTTAATTCTGTTATTTACTTTGTTTGATGAATTGTTCAGTTTAGTTACATGCATAGTAGTGGTAGATCATGGCTGAGAATAAGGGAAGGGACATGGTGAACATGCAAACATGGCATGGTGGACATGTAGTTTCATGCATCTTTAAATATTTGTAATCCTTGCATTTTATTTATGAACATTTTGATCTTGAATTTCCTTTCTTCATCTTTGGAGTGTTTGCCTACTAAAAAAGGCTCTATCATCCTGGTGCTTTCATTCCCGTCTCATCCCCCGCCGTCATGCCACCTCGCAAAGAAACTTCATCCTCCTTCGACGAATTACCCCCCACCGCTACGGAGCAATTGAACCACTTGATCTCCATCACAACGAACTCAGCCAACACACAAGCCAACCTTAACACCCAACTAGCCGCCTTAGTGCAAGCCACCAACAACCTCAATACCAAACTCGACACACAAACAGAAAATACAGCTCGTTTAATCAATCATATAACCAAACTTACTGAGCGTCTAGCCTCGGGCTCCGACGATGATGATCTGACCCAACCACCCAACAACCCCACACCCCAGCGTAACCCCCGACCACCAAAAATACAGTTACCAATGTTCGACGGAACGAACCCATTAGGATGGATATTCTAAGCCGACAACTACTTCACCTATTACCAAATTCCACCACAGGAACAAGTCACCCTTACCGCATTTCACTTCATCGGTGATGCGCTAACGTGGTACCAAAACCAATCCACCAACGGGTTGCTCGAGAATTGGCCAGCTTTTAAACGTTCCGTAGAACTTCGATTCGGGCCATCCACATTTGATAACCATGAAGCAACCTTATTCAAACTACAACAAAAAACCACGGTTATCGAATACCAAACCGAATTCGAACGTTTAAGTAACCGTCCCAAACTTTACTCAATTGTTTTATCTCTGGGCTTAAACCTGAAATACAAGCCGAAATAGCCATCAATAAGCCCACTACATTTAAGAAGCCTGTGGCTTAGCTAGACGTATCGAAGACAAATTCAACCACCTTTTTAAAACCAAACCACCATACCCCACAAAATCCTACTCCTCAACAAACTTTACCACAACCAACTTCACCACAACTCCAGGCACCCCAATAACAACCATGTCACCATCCACCACTAACCCTACTAAATCGGTTACCACCACCCCATCAGTCGCGTCAAACCCACCACTATTACCGTCACCCCCAAAAACCCTGCCATTTACAAAACTCTCGCCGGAAGCCATTCAACAATGTCAAAAGGAAGGATTATGTTTTCGATGCCCCGAGAAAATTTTCCCTCGTCACAAATGCTCTCCGCCACAATTCATGTTGATTGTGGATAATGAAGACCAACTTGAACCGACTGACGATCCACATGATCAACCGCCAAAAACCGTAGCACCCCCTCAATTTATGTCCCTATCGGATGCAGCTTATTTTGGTATGTCATCCTTACAAACTCTGCGTATCACAGGCTACATAAAGGACACTCCGATCACGGTATTGGTTGATTGTGGTAGTACCCACAATATTATACAACCACGGATCGCATCCACGTTGGGACTTCTAACAAAGCCGCTACAACCCTTTGCGGTTATGGTCGGAAATGGTGAACACATTTACTGTCAAGGAAATTGCCTAAGTGTTCCATTACTTCTTCAAAAAGCCGCCTTTCAAGTACCATTCTTCGTTTTTCCGGTCCAAGGAGCGGACGTCATCCTTGGTATTTCCTGGTTGGGCACTCTCGGGCCAATCACCGTTGATTTTTCAGTCCCCAAAATATCCTTTACCATTAATGGCAACACCACAACCCTCACGGGAGAACCCATGACGAAACAGGTAACTTCAAGCTCTTTATCATCCATGCTCCGTCACGGATCAATTGCTTCACTCCATGCTTTATTGTTGGAACCTCATCACAATACCACAGCCAATACCGAGTCACCATCTTATACCGACCCCATTATTACCAACCTCTTGAAGGACTTCCAATCAGTTTTCTCCACACCACATACCTTACCACCCCCAAGACCCCATGATCACCATATACCCTTACTAGATGAAACCAAACCAATAAATGTGAAGCCATATCATTACCCGCACTTTCAAAAGCAAGTAATGACCCAACTGGTTGACGAGATGTTACGTGATGGGATTATCCGACCTAGCCAAAGCCCTTTTTCCTCACCAGTTTTACTAGTAAAAAAAGGACGAAACTTGGCGCTTTTGCGTCGATTACCGAGCCCTTAACACCGTCACCATTCGAGATCGTTTTCCCATCCCAACAATTAATGAGCTGCTGGATGAACTAAACGGTGCAAAAATCTTTTCCAAAATTGACCTCCGCTCGGGGTACCATCAGATTCGGGCTGCACAAGATGATGTCCACAAGACCGCTTTTTGAACATCGGATGGCCACTACGAATTTTTGGTGATGCCATTCGGCTTAACCAATGCCCCATCCACGTTCCAATCGGTTATGAATGATCTATTTCGGTCTGTTTTACGCAAATTCGTCTTAGTATTTTTTGATGATATCTTTATCTATAGCGCTTCCAAAGAAGACCATTACAATCATTTGAGGTTTGTTTTTCAAACTCTATATGATAATCACTTCCATGCAAAGGTATCAAAGTGCGTTTTTGCCGTGAACGACATTTCTTTTTTGGGACACCGTATCTCCGGTGATGGAGTGCGCCCGGAACCGGATAAAATCGATTCTATTCAACAGTGGCCGAAACCAACTTCCTTCACCACCTTAAGAGCATTCTTGGGACTCACAGGGTATTACCGTCGACTTAACAACCGATCTCCTCAAGGCCAAAGAATTTGTTTGGAACGACAAAGCCGAAACAGCCTTCACCACCCTCAAAACTCACATGCAAAATCTCATAACACTTGCCCTGCCAGATTTTTCAAAACCATTCGACTTAACAACCGATGCTTCGGGGTATGCTATTGGAGCTGTTCTTTCACAAAATAATCACCCCATTGCATTCTTCTCAAAAAAACTTTGCCCTACAATGCAAGCCCAGTCCACCTACACCAAAGAATTATATGCTATTACGGAATCAGTTCGTAAATGGTGACAATATCTATAGGGAAGCTGTTTTCGTATCTTCACTGACCACCATAGCCTCAAGCACATGTTAACCCAAACAATCCATACCCCGGAGCAATAAAAATGGATCACAAAGTTAATCGGATACGACTTCGAAATACACTTCAAGCCCGGAAAAGAGAACACGGTTGCCGACGCCCTGAGTGGAGTTCAAATTCCCACAATGATGGCATTATCTCATGCAAACAGCACCTTGGTTAAACGAGATTAATCTCTATTATAAAGAACACCCGTCGGGTATGGAATTAATCAAACGGGTAACTTCAGACCCAGCAGCATTCCCTCACCATCTCTACAAAGATGGCCTCCTTTATGTCAATGGAAAGATTCTGGTTCCTCCTATTGGAAATGTTCGAGAAAAATTGTTACAGGAGTTTCATGCATCGCCGGTGGGTGGACACTCGGGAGGTACGGCTACGTTCAAACGGTTTTCTACCTCGTTTTCCTGGTTGGGCTTAAAGAAAGATGCCATCGCTTTTGTTCAAAACTGTCAAATTTGCCAAGCTATCAAGACACCGACTCATAAACCTTATGGGTTACTTCAGCCACTTCCGATTCCTGATCACACTTGGCATGACATTTCCATGGATTTTATAACGCACTTGCCGCCTTCAAAGGGTAAAACTGTAATCTGGGTCATTGTAGACCGCTTGTCAAAGTTTGCACATTTCATTGCTCTTCCATCACACTACATAGTGGTCTCCCTAGCTGTGATATTCATGAAAGAAATCTACAAACTGCATGGACTACCCAAGACCATCGTTCCGGACCGCGATCCAATCTTTGTTAGTAGATTTTGGTGAGAATTATTCAAGCAAATGGGAACACAGTTGTTGCACTCAAGTGCTTACCATCCGCAAACGGATGGTCAAACCGAAGTCGTAAACCGTTGTCTTGAAGCTTACCTGCGAGCATTTGTTTTCGACACTCCATCAAAATGGGAAAGGTGCTTGCATATGGCAGAATTTTCTTATAACACAAATTTTCACAGCTCTATTGGCATGACACCATTTAAAGCACTTTATGGTCACGAAGCTACATCCGTTCATGATTACATTCTGGGCACCAATTCGAATGCTTCTATTAACATGTCTCTTTCCAATCATCAAGAAGTCATAGAAGCTTTAAAGACATCATTGGAAGTGGCAAGATGCCACATGACTAAGCAGGCAAACAAGCATCGGATGGAAAAAGAGTTTGATATTGGAGATTGGGTTTACTTGAGACTTCAGCTATACCGCCAACAAACAGTGAGTTCGCGATCAAATCAAAAGTTGTCAAGGAGATTTTTCGGCCCGTACAAGATCATAGATCGTATCGGAAAGGTAGCCTACAAACTTGAGTTACCACCGTCCTCAAGGATACACCCGGTATTCCATGTTTCCTTGTTGAAGCAAAGTTATGGCAATATAGCTTCCAACAAAGGTAACATCGAAGCATTCAACGATCAAGAGGTTTCTTTCCTTCCGGAAGCTGTCTTAAACAAAAGAATTGGACCGGAGCAACAAGACCAACTTCTTATTTAGTGGGAGAATCGTCCGTTGGAAGAGGCTACGTGGGAAGATAAAAGCTTTATACAACAACAATTTCCATTTTTCTCCGACATTGAAGACAACATCATTTTTAAGGGGAGGGTGATGATACGGCCCAAACCATCCCAATGGGTGACCAATCCCAGCCCAATGAAGATAGGCCCAGTCGTATCAAGAGGAAGCCCAGCAGGTTGCTGGATTAAGAAGTCGGGCCCATTGATCTTGGAATTGCATCCACGTTTAATTCTGTTATTTACTTTGTTTGATGAATTGTTCAGTTTAGTTGCATGCATAGTAGTGGTAGATCATGGCTGAGAATAAGGGAAGGGACATGGTGAACATGCAAACATGGCATGGTGGACATGTAGTCTCATGCATCTTTAAATATTTGTAATTCTTGCATTTTAGTTATGAACATTTTGATCTTGAATTTCCTCTCTTCATCTTTGTAGTGTTTGCCTACTAAAAAAGGTTGTATCATCAAGCACGAGATTAGATGATGATTAGAAGTCTCGTTGTCTTCTTCACATGTAGTGCATAAGATGGAGTTAACACCCACATTTCTCTTATACAGGTTTATACGTCCCATAAACACCTTTCATTTAGGCATCGATCATAATATACTTTGATTTAAATCGTGTTCAACACATCATTTCAATCAAACTCATATAATTCCATTCTTGTTAGAGTCACACATTGTTGCACGTCATCACTAAACTTTTTATCGCATCCTCTTGTAAGGCTCACATTTTAATATTCCATGATTTAGTTTTGACAGTGAAAATGTGTCCCAAAGTTTTCAAACGTTATAATATTATACATCAAAACATGTCTACATTTAAATATCATTATAAACAGAAGCAGTGTTTGAAACCTATTTCAAGATTAACCGTTGATTAAAGGTGGCTTACGTGAAAGTATATGTGACACATTATCAACAAAGCTTAACAAGTTGTCACGCAACATGACCATGTATCACCCTTAACTGTTTATTTCTTGTATCTAACCTTTATGACTATATTAGTTCATACTCCATTTTGAATCACATCTCATGTTACGATCACAGTTGTCGTGTCATTGTTAGTTTGACCATTTTGTTTCTCCATTAATATTGTTTGTTTTGTCTTCGAGAAACTCATTAATTTACTTTCGATTACCCATGTGAAAAAATTTTATAAGGTTGTTTATCCCTAAATTGCTCACACCTGAGCACATTTAACTATAGAATTTTCTCCCATCTACAACAAATGCAACCTAAATACGTTGATGGTAATTAAGGTAAATCATTCCTTATGACCCCAACATCCCTCATGTCGTCAACCAATGTCCGGTTTGCCTAAGGTATTACAACACCCTTTTATGGACCCATTATCCTTAATGAGGTCCTTCACACCATCCTAATTAGAGATGTGAGATTTGCCTAAAGTGTCCACTTGAACACACTCGAGGACCAATCATCCTCGCTGAGTTTGTCCTACCATGCATCTCAATCGTTAAAGGAGTAACTCTGATACCATTTGTAGCATCTGATCCATCATACCACCAATAATGTACACTTTCACCATGAGCTAGGAGCTGACGAAATCATTTTTAGTTGGTTGAGTGAAAACTTCTTAGAATGTCACCCATCTTTAAATTGTTCCCATCCAAGTAAACTTAACTATGAAATTCTCATCTCATTCAGAGCCAATGCTTTCAAAATGCGTTAATGATATTTAAAACGAACCATTTCTTATGAACTTAGCATATCTTTTGTCTCGATTTGGGAGTTTCTTAGAATGTTACATAATTCAACTTAACATTAGGATCACAAAGTCCATTGTGATCCTTAGTGTAGAACCACATACGCCATTATGATTGGATGTCCTTATTTAATTTACAAACTTTCCTTATTTATCCAACCATACAGCTCTCCAAATTATCCTCAATATGTGTTTGACATCACATATACTATAGTTACTTAGAGTTAATATCTCGCCTTTAGATCAAATACACACCATTGTGATTCTTAATCTATGATATATGTGACTTGAAACAACATGTTTCAAATAAACCGATTCACTGTATCGTATTTGCATATCAAGTCACATATCATAACATATGTACTTTCCTTCTTAAGTTAAGAACATTCACATCAGGTTTCTTATTTCTACTTTTATTATTACACTAAGAATTATTATTTTTTATTTTTTTAATTAGAAACACTTTTTATGCCTAACATTACCTTTTATCTATACTCCGATCACAATAATTTTTAAAAATATTTAAAAATTTATATAGGTAAACAGTATTTTCCCCAAATATATAGATAAATAATAATATTTTCTCTCTTATTTATTCAAAATCACTTATAATCATTCCATATAGTATAAAGAATACACTCACAATAATATTAAAAGTGCGAAAACATTTATCCATCAGAGCCTGAAATTTTTATACATCATCTATCTATTATAATATGTGTTGTATGATTTATTGTATGTTGTCTGGCTACCAGTATGGCTTTTGCTATCGAGTCGGGGGTCTCTTTGGAAGCGGTCTCTCTATCTAACAAGATAGAGGAAAGACTCGCCTACACCTACCCTCCCCAGACCCTGCTCTTGAGTGGGATATACTGGGTTTGTTTGTTTGTTTGTTTGTCTATCTATTATAATAAAATAATGTTTTGTATGGACACTTGCCGTAATTTTAGATCTCCTAATTCTAATTGACATGCTTCTCTATCTTATTAAATAATTATATAAACTATTAATAATATTAATTTTTTTAGATTACAAATAGGTTTATAAATTAAGAAAGAGATCTCTTTATAAATGTAATTTCTAAAGAAATAATAATTTTATGAAAATAAAAAAGTTTCTAAAACATCAAAATTTTCTAAAAATATTAACTATTTTAAAATCAATGTTTATAAAAATAGAATTCTTATAAACCAAAATAATTAAATTTAGAGTTATAATAAAGAATTTTTTAAAAATGATATTTTTAAACGGTTTGTTTTGGAAAAAATGTTAAAAATTAAAAAAAAAAACAAGAAAACAACTAAAACAATACTTTTAATAATGATATCATTATTTTATTATTTATATTACTTACTAGATCACACGTAATTTTAATAACTTATCTCATCTCAAAATATTATTTTATAATTAATAAATTTTTGTTACTACCTATTTAGTACTTTATTTATTTACCCCGTGTAGTACGCGAGACTAACCTAGTATGTATATATATATATGTGTGTGTGTGTGTATGTACGTATGTATTTTTTTAATAAACTCGTTAACAAACTCAATAACATTTTAATTATTTCAGTTTGTTAAATTTTACCATAGAGCTCATTAACATTTTAAATAGTACTTTAGTTCAATACTTTTCCCCAATTTAATATAATACTACTTAATCTAAAAAAACCAAGATGTTAAGGATAGAAGTGAGAAAACCAATCGACGGTTGACTTTGGCATGCACTTTAATCGCAATTTTCAACTTTGATATCAACTTTTGAAGTCTCAAACAAAAACCCACTAAGGTATGAAAATTGATTCTTTAAGTTTTGCTTTTGGATTCTTTATTTGTTTAATGTTTATAGAGTTAATATCGGTTTTAGTCCCTGTGTTTTATAAATTGAATCCACTTGAGTACCAAATTTTAAAAAAATTATTTGTTTCAGTCTAAATTTCGAATGACATGAGAATGTGCCATTAAATAGCAGTCATGTGCACCCCACCGGAGGGTATTTCAGTCAATTCATGTGTAAACGGTCTCTGTCTTCACATAAGAGCAAATTAAAATTAGGTCAAAGCTCTTAAACTCATCCCCATGTTTTACACTTCTCTGATTTCACTCCTCATCATGTGACATTTGCGTGCTCCCACTGAAGTAGAGTATGATACACTAGAAATATAAGATAAGTGTATTCAATCTTTGCCAAGTAATTTTGGATTCTGTTTTGCATTGTCTAATTTGCATTGTTAACGCAGGTCAAGAACCAAACCTATTTTCTCTAAAAATCTTTCATGGTGGAGAGTTTATGGGCTTCCCACTTAGAAGATACGTGCATGGCAAGGTCAATTTTATGGACTTAGTTGATCAAGATGTGTTCTCTGCCCATGTGATTGATGCAATTATCAAAGTTTTAGGCTATCGTGAAGATGAGGTAATTTATATCACTTCAGGATTCCAAGGCAAGATTTAAATTTCGGTCTATGAGCTCTTAGGAATGATAAGGATGTACTAAACATGTTGTAGTATGTATCTATTCTTAAGTTGATAGAGATTTATACAGAGCATGATAAAACTAAGCTAAACACATACTTTTAGTCACCTGAAGGTGGTTCTAAAGTAGTGATTGAGAAGATTGTTAATGTTGGGCCTTATAATTATAAACGACAATTAGTACTTGAGTGACATAATGATAACCCATGGTCTAGTAATGAAGATGTTAATGAGGTTGTTGGTGAAGGTCATGTGAATGTTAGTAATAATATTGGATTGAATGTTAGTGAGCCTGTTGGTGAAGGTAATTTGAATGCTAGTGAGCATGTTGGTGAAGGTAATTTGAATGCTAGTGAGCCTGTTGGTAAAGGTAATTTGAATGCTAGTGAGCCTGTTGGTGAAGGTAATTTGAATGGTAGTGAGCCTGATGATGTTAGGAATACACTAAATGAGAAAAATGGTAATGAGAATGAGCAGTTAGATGATGTTAGTAATGAGAATATGGGCAATGAGCAGGTACAACAACTTATGGATGATAATACATTTATAGCTCAGTTTATGAATGAGTACGACTTTGAGAATAACATGGCTGAGGGTGAAGTTAATGATGAATATGAAAGGGATAATAATGACTTTGAAAAGGGATGTAATGAATCTGAACTAGATACTAGTAAAGATAAGGATTCTGATTTTATTGTTGATAAAGAAAACATGGTAAAGGATGTGGAGGTGGATATGAATGAATTTAGAGCAGCTCTTGATATGGATGTAGAAAATGACATGGAAAAAGATGATGATGTTGATAAGGAGATTGCATAAATAGATCTGGATGACTTTGACATTTTAAGTGAAGATGAGGATACTCCATTAAACAAAAGATTAAAACCGTTGAGAAAGGGAAAAAACTGGAAAGCAGTTGCATCAGCCCCTTTTTATGTTGGTCAAACTATAAGTGACGAAGAAGAAATCAAGTTGTTTGTTAAGAAAAATGCTATTGAGACTAGAAAGAAACTATCTATTGTGAAAAATGACAATCTTAGATTGATGGTTGTTTGTCAAGGGCATAATCCAAGTTTTATTTGCAATCAAGGGCAAATCAGAGAAGTTTCAAAAGATGGTGGGTCCTAGCAGTGTATGGAATCTTCAAAAGCTGGTGGTTCAGGTGAAATAAATAAAAATACTAAAAAAATAAGAAAAAAATTCCAAAGCCCACCTGCCCTTGGACTTTTCATATATCTAGGACCAATAAACAAGATATGTGGTGTGTGAAGACTTTTATTGAGCAACATGACTGTTTACAGACAAGAGAGATCAGGATGTATACTGTTAGCTCTGTTGCAAGAGAAGTGGAGAAAGTAATTGATTCTAACCCTACCATACCTTTAAAAGCCCAACAAGATCTGCTATAAAAGAAAAACCAGGTAAAGATTTCAATTCAGAAAATCTTTAAGGCATAAATGATGGCCCTTCATAATTTATATGGTGATTACAAGGCACAATATGAATTGTTGAGGGATTATTGTGATGAATTATTAAGAATTGAGATCCAATCCTAGGACAACTATAAAAATTGATGTTAAAAGGGAGTGCAATCCAGCAAGTGGAACCAGACAATTTAGAAGAATCTACAAATGTCTTGGTGCTATGAAATTTGGTTTTAAAGCATATGGAAGGGATCTACTAGGTTTAGATGGATGCTTTATGAAGGGTCCATATCCAGGACAAATTTTGACTGCTGTTGGGGTTGATTACAATAATGGCATCTACCCTGTTGCATATGCAATAGTAGAGTCAGAAACCACCAACTCATGGACTTGGTTCTTGGAACAACTTGCTAATAATCTAGATCTGTCTGTTAGTTCAAATTTCACTTTCATCATTGATAGGCAAAAGGTACTTATCCTCTTAAGTTCACTGTTAAATCAATCAGTACTTTCATTAATGTTTTATGTTTTAAATAAAAACTGTTGTAGGGATTAATACCTGCATTAAAGAACGTTCTCCTAGCTGCTGAGCACAGGTATTACTTGAGACACATACATGAGAATATGAAATCTAAATGGAGAGGGCATATGTACAAGTACCTGTTATGGAAGTGTGCAAGTGCAACAACAGTCCCCCAAATTAAAAAGGCAATGGCAGCAGTAAGAAAACAAGATCGTTCTTTGCATGATTGGTTAAAAGAAATCCCCCCACAACACTGGAGCAGAGCTTATTTCAGTGGTAATATATGTTCTTAATTGGTTAAAACTAAATAATTAATGCTATATATATAATATCTACCTTGTTCTTTATGGTGTAATAACTACAGGAAGAGCAGTGTGTGATATACTGCTTAATAACGTTTGTGAGGTATTTAACTAACAACTGGTAGGAGGTAAAGATAGGCATATAATTAGTTGCTTAGAATACATAAGGGAGTACATGATGAAAATGATTGTTGGAGTCCATAAGTTGATTACCAAGTGTGAAGGACCCTTAACACCATATGCAACTAAGACCTTTAATTCAATAAAATATGAGGCTGCAGAGTACAATGCCATCATGGCTGGAGTAAACAAATATCAGGTTAGTGGAC
>BJCN01019639.1:0-14197 GCA_018326445.1 Flaveria brownii | reverse complement strand
ATGTCTGTTTATTTTTGTTATCCGCTATTCCGTTCACTGAGCGTTATGCTCAGGCGTGCTTTTGTTTTCATGCACGTCAGGTCAGCAGGGTAATCCGGGAAACCAGTGAAGAGTGAATTGAAGACCAAGATTATCTGTTACTTTAATTAATGTATTGAACATCTTAATTAGGTTCCTTCGGATTATTTAGTGTGTTTGAAGTTATTTCGTCTGATTTTTTTTGTAATATCATGGATCGGTTTTTGATTTGATATCCGTATTAGTGACACGTCAGCCTCTCCGGGTTGGGGTGTTACATCCAAACACCAGGTGAATCATGGAACGTGGTTCACAGTGATCATTCGACCCATTTGAGGTTGTCGGATTGATCATTGTTCGATGAAGGAAATCGATCCATGGCTAGTGTTTGAACCTTGAATGTGTGTATGCAGCACCATTGGAGCCGTGATAATTGCAGCTGGATTTTATACTGTAATGTGGGGGCATGCCAAAGAGAATAACAAGTTAGTTGGTTCTTCTGACCAAACAGCCCCTCTCCTTTCATTCAGAAATGAATCAAACTGTTAGTTTGCTATGTAACTCGAGCATATGTTGATGTGAAATCGTCACTTAAATATCATCAAACATTCATGCCTTTAGTGTACGTACTTGTCTGGGTTGTAATGTGATTATTCATGTTTGAGAAAGTAAAAAAATAATAGAAAAAGGTGAAAAAGATTGAAAAACATGCCAAACCGCGTAATAAGTAGGCTATGCTGAACCAAGATGGGTTATGATTCAGTTTTTGAACACACCACGACTTGCCTATCCTTATAGGACCAGTCGGGCTTTTTAGGCCTTCTCTCAGACCGGTTTGAGGACCGACTCGGGCTTGGACTGATTTGACCATCTTTAACCACGAGAGTGATCGTTATTCGTCTTGCTAGATTTTTACCGATAGACATAATACATTGGTGATACTATTAATGTCCAAAAACCTATAGGATCACACAAGTAGATGAGAACATAATCAAAAAACATGTGTTGCTTAAATGGTTTTTAAGCATTCACAGCCCGTTCCTCATATTTATGTGAGTGAGTATAATATATCATAGAGATGGTTGTAAGTGATTATGAGAGAAAGAGGTTGAAAATTTATGGGGATCGTACCATATTTCCCCCATATTTGGTAAAAACACTATACAATCCCCATAAATTTTGAATATTTTTAAAAGTGGTTGTGAGTGGACGAGAAATAAAAGTTAATGATAAATGTATTGAAGAATATTATTTAATTAAAAAGAATAAAGAAAATATAATGATATTTAATGTAATTATAAGGATGTGGATGATGATGAATTTTGAATGATCTTAGTAATGGAAGGTGTAACAATTAATAATCAACACAAATATCACATGTTTACGAGGGATACTAACAATCTTTTATAGGTATCCAACCGACACTATAACTAACCAACATAATGTTCATACGACACTATCTTAACCGCCATTAACCGACACTTAACCACCTTAACCAACTTCCTACTTACACTGATTGGACCTTATACAAATGACGCAAGAATTGTCTTATACATAAACATGAAATATCAAAATTGTACTAAGATCCGTGGTTCGGGCATTTTGGTAAAATTTATTGAATATTTAAACTTTTTGTAATTTTGTTAGTTTCATAATCATGAAAAAATTACACGGATATCAGGGTCGTTTATCTGACCATTACAAGGTAAATCACGATTAGATTTGTAGTTCATAGCTAAGCCCGTCGCAATGCACATGTCCATAACGATACCATCATGCTCAACGGCTCAAGTTTGAAATGAGTCCATTTGTTCATATGACATACACTTATAAGTGTACGTATTTCTGCTATACATGCTTATGCTCAATTATAAGATACTATCGTGTTCAAACACCGTAATTTTTTATTAAATGATTATATTCTTTAAACCAAAGGTTACAATTGTTAAATATTCATTAAAAACTCCTTAAAAAGATGGATCATGTTCAAGGTTGGAGGTCAAACACGATAATAAACTTGAAAATCATGGCAGACATATGAACCCAAATAACATATGTTCGTAATTTAAAAGAAACACGACCTGATTAATCTGATATTTTATACTAGTTTCTTTACCCATTAATACTCTAAAATTCCACATCTACCCAAACCCGTAAATTTCACATTGTTATCTCGTTTATCTCTGATCTTATCTATGTTATATATAAAGCATATGAGAGTGATATTTTAAGATATCATAAAATTAAGAACACTTAATATATTCAATGCATAAAATACAACCACTTTTAAGGGTAAAATAGTATTTATAACATTATTTACACACTACCCCTTAAGTTAGTTACACAATAACCTTACACTTATTAATATTTGTATAAAATTTTATATTATCTACCCATACACAAAAAAAACTTAATATGTTTTAAGATTTCAGCTCTATCTTTTAATCTATTCCATTAAAAAATATTTGAGACTACAACTTAACCTGTTTTTATCTTTAAATATTTTGATGTAAACTTTTTGCTGAAACGATCTGTATTTTGTGAGATACAATAAATTAATGTGTATATACAAGTCGTCATGCAGAACTCATTTATCTGTTGTTTTAAATTTTTGCTTAGAAAAACATAATAAACTTTTATAAAACTACTACAAGAATAACAAAATATTAAATGCACGTGTCAAATGTAAAATGTTATCTTGCTGAATTGCGCGGCACCCTTCTAGTAGATAATAAAGGCTCAAGTTTGTATACATACTAATACTCAAGGGTCTATTTAAGAAACTTCTTAATCTTCATGCCCTCATTCATCGGCCCAAATATCAACGCCAAACCTCCGATGTTCTCGCCCCTTCATCTTCTGCAACTCAATACCTCAAAACCCTAATTCAAATCCCACTTTTTACCCCTTCAATTCTTCTCAATCCCCTAAATTTCTTTATTTTTCACTAAATCATCTCAAATCTCAAGTGGGTTTTCACCCAATTTCAACTTCTGTTTGAGTTTTAATCTTTAGAGCTTGCTGTTACAACCCCGTTAATCGTACTGAATTCGGAAAACCAACTTTTGTTTCGTTCATCATTGCTGCATTCGATCATCTTATTGGTAGTTACTCTGTTCTAATCATCGTTTCAAGTTTCGAATTTTGAAACCCTAGCTTTGTTTTTCGTGAAATTGTGATTTAAAGCTCAAACCAATGTCTGAAGGGTATGCAATTGAGCTTTACTTCGATCCAGCCCTTGAAAATCAAGTTTTGAAAGCATGGAATGTAGTCGCTCGTCGCCAAATTAGCACCCACCTTATAGAAATCGAATCAAGGCCTCATATTACTCTGTTCTCGAGTCCGTTTATCGATCCATCGAAGCTCGAAAACATCGTAAAAGGGTTTGCTTCAAAGCAAGATCCTTTGCCATTATCTTTTGGTTCAATTGGAAGCCTTCCTAATGATAACAATGTGTTGTTCCTTGCCCCAACTCCCACTTTACCCCTGCTTCAATTCCACTTTCAGTTGTGTGATGCAATGAAAAGAGAAGGGATTGAAATCGGGGAAGATTATCGTCCGGATTCGTGGATTCCATACTGTCCTGTTGCAGAGGAAGTGCCGAAGAACCGAATGGCTGAAGCGTTTACGGTTTTGAGGGACTTAAAGTTGCCAGTTACTGGTTATGCAATGGATATTGGATTGGTTGAGTACTCGCCTGTTCGTGAACTGTTTTCGTTCGTTCTTGGTAGCTCATCGGTTGAATCTTGAGGTTTGAGTGTTTTAACATATATGTTTCTTGGTGTTCATGTTTGTGTCTGTTTTGATTAATGTTTACTGAGTTTCATGTGTTCTTTGTGTTGTAAACAACTTATTGTAGAATAATACTGGTTACTTGTTATTGAGTTTCAGTATAATATGATGACTTGCTATGATGTTATATCCATGAAATGTGACATTTTTTGATGAGATGTTACTTGTGAAGGGTTGTTGAAGTAATGGATGTTGCTTGGGGATTATGGTGTTTGATATTTGTTTTGAAAGTGACTATGTACTGTATTATATTAAATAATTATTGTATTTGTATAGACTGCAGATCACAGGTTTTATTAAAGCTCAAGAGGTTAACCTAGCATGGTATAACTCGAGCTCGATTATAATTGAGTTTGTTTAAGCTTAGCTCGATTCGAGGTTTATGCATCTCACTCTCTCACACCCCGCCCCTTCTCCCTTTTAGGCGTGTTTTTGCTTTTATGGCTTAAAGATATATGAATTTTGTTAACTTCGTGTGACTGTAGTGGTTGTTGGAGCATCATATGTTAGATTGTATTAGTAACAATGCACTTATGAAGCATTTCAAATGTATGAAGAATTGTCAATACAATCATAAGAGTGTTGGATATTTGTTTGATGTTTTATATCAGCTTGACAAATGCCTTTAATAGTATTTGTAACGACTCTCTCCATCTAAGTTATAGACCACACAGCTTAAAACAGCCCGAAACAGCACTCATGGCATATTTGATGGTTGTAATTGGTGTTCGGCTGGATGTGATAATCGCACCCCGTCCCAGTGGAGGTCAAAAATTCCCAAGTTGGATCGATGTTCGGAACCTATCACTTGAGAGCTAATAAACGTCAATTGGAACATACTCCTGTAAGTAACCTTTTAAGTTGGGAGAATTGATTTATATAATTTCTCTTTTTGGTGTTTTTGTAAAGAGTGGTAAATTTGAACCCTTCCTTTTTATAAAATTTGCCATGTATGTTTTTTTACAGTTGTATTGCAAAAACTTTATGCATTGCTTATTTCCTTCTTTAACCTTTCAAAAGTTAAAAATTAAGTTAAAATTTGAAAATAAGTCATGATTAAGGTAGCGGTTGTCACCTTGTGTTTTACCCTATGCTACTCGTTAGGAGTGTATTGATATACTCACATACTCTCGGTCGTGCTTGGAATCAATTCCTTATCAAATCGATCATAAGTGCTGCATGTTTGCGTACATTCCACAACCACAAATAGGAGTTAATAAAAAGACCATGATCCCATCACACTTCCTTGTGGGAAAAAGAAATTTATACCAAAATAACTCGAGGTTCAAACCAACTAGTATCTGAAAATACCTAAAAAAGAATAAAGCCAAATAGAAATTCGTGTTTTTCAAGCCCCCTTAATACGTTCTGGTCCGGCATCATGGCACAAGTCACAACTCACAATTCCCCTTTTGTGTATGCCAACAATGAATCACCATTTTTCTAGCATCCATTTGCGATCAAACAACGAACACTAGCCCGACATCTAAAAACTATTTAAGATACAGTGATCATAACTTGACAATATGAAGTCAACTTAATGAAATACCATTATGCTCACGTTTTGATCATGGTTTAGATGTAGAGAGATTATAACGTGGGTTCAAATCACACATGATTGCGAGTTTTATGATTCAACACCAAATTATAGTATAAAAGGTTTTTACAAACTATTGAATAAGATCTTTGGATCACATCAGTCAGTGGTTATCATGAGATTTATACGGTTCAGTTTACAGCAGATACTAATTACTAGTTTACCCGATAGTTTGAAATTTAAACAGGTTGTGCAGACAGAACATTTTGTAAATCTAAAATGTCATCTTTTTCCAATTCTTACATATAATTATACGATCATCTTGATGTTGAAAAACAAATAGATAAAGCTGGTCACGAGACTGTAACACCTGACCAATCTACTAAACCAGCTGTTAGCTTTGCTGTTATTCATAACTGTAATTAGTAGATCGACTCAAGATTATAACCATATTTTCAACACTCCTAGTTGCTTATTTCATTGCAGTGCATTTGCTATAGCAATATAGTAGCCTGATCACGACACTCGAGATTTAACAAGATATTGGCAATGTTGTGTATCTTCAAACACAAATTACACCAAATTGTTCAAATACCATCAAAAAACCTCAAATGTAAACTCAGATCACAAGAAAGAAAGTATAATTTGAACATCAGACCATGATAAAAGGAAGGATGAACTAACCATAGTGCTGTCTAGAGCCATCAGAACCAACCCTGTAGCTGTATATAGGGGTCAGGGCCACAACCACTGAAACCAGACCCAGCCCTTGGTGACAAAAACAGGATCCAGAAAGGGCTGTCCGAGCTACCGGTCCCCTTTGGTTACATAGTTCCAACCCGACCCGGTCGTAAGCCGACTGGAGGTTAGGACCAAATCTAAGTAAATGAATATGATTCACAAGAAACAACAGAAAAGGAAATAAAATTTAATAAACTAAACCCAGAAGAACTGGCACTCTACATATATCCGTTGAAACCAATTCCCTGGTTTTGTTTTGTTTTGTTTTGTTTGAGGTGGGCAAATGCTTTGAAACAAGTTAAACATCAACACAGGCCACACTCTGTTCAAACTATATCAAGCAACAACTCAACCCTATGCATTACAGAACCCTCACAACCAACTGAGAAGGTTTTGTCATAAACACGACGAGGGGAATATTCTTCAGGAAACCCATCAAACACAACAAAGTTCGGTGAGTGAACCACTGAGGGGGGCTCCAGACAGATTCCCTGCAAGAATCACATCAAACACATGAACAAATACACAAATCAATCGACCCCACAGCTCACAAAGACCATAATAAAGACTCACCAGACGTTGCAAGAACACCTTTTCCTACTGCCAATGTGGATGTTTGTAGCTAATCCTATCACCATCCCAACCGCCATCGGGCTCTTTCCTCTTTGATGTACCACCACCACTTGCTGCCATTTGATGGAACATCTTTATCTGCTCATCAGCTAAGGCTTGAGAACCAGCAAGAGGCAACTGTCTCAACGCAAAAGGCAATTTATCATCTGAACCGCCTCCAGGACCTGCATTTAGATCTAGACCTTGGCTTCCCCATTTCCTACCATCAGGACCAACGTTACTCGAACCACCAGGCAGACTCATAAAGTACGGCCTATAAGGCATTGACACCACACCGTTGGGTCCCACCGAAGGAATAGATGGAAAACAAAGCGGCCCACCACCAGAGGATGAAGAATCCACATAAGCATTCGAAACCGAAGAGAACGTATTTGAAATAGAAGGTATCGAGAAGCTGGGCTCAAATGGGAAAGCAGGATACTGATATGGTACAGTAGATGAAAATGCAACGGCGGGAGATGATGACAAGACGGGGCCTCTGAACATTTCAGGACTTAGTGATGTGCTGGCAGTCACAGGAGTCAACATTCTTTGAGACGAGATTGTCATTGCTGGGTATGTATTGTTTGGTGGAAACCAAGTAGAAAAGTTCCCGATATCCATATTATTCATTCTGACATTGGGAACCCCAGACATAAACTGCATACCATTTTTGGAAAAGGATACCGATTCACCACCAACTTCTTCCACACCAGGCCCATTCAGGTCGAAGTCCCTTGAAGAATTTGGCCCACCAGGTAAAAATGACCTAGAAGGTCTACTGACCGACAGCTGCACAACCTCCGGACCTTCCTCACACGCATTTAGATCAAGATCCAGTCCTGATGGTGCATCGTGTTGACCTGCATCATCGACCCCGACATTCAAGTCAAAGTCGAAAAGAGTGTGTGCCGGTTTACTGGTACGATTATCAGGAACCGGAACATCTACCTTCCGTGGTTCTGCTGGACGGAATGCACTGGTGGCAGCAGAACCTTTCCACCCAAGCTCAGGCTTACTTCTTGAAAGACTCTCCGAAGGATAAAACGGTCCTTTGGCGGCGGCGGCTACGGTAATCAAACCAGAACGATTTTTAACATCAGAAGGTAACGGGCTAGGTGTATGAAGAGCAGTTTTTTCAACCTCTCCTTGTGACACATCATCACTAGGAAGAACTTCATTCAAATCAAAGTCCAACTTTACTGTATGATCTTCAACACAACTGGGCTCTGTTATGTCATTAGACTTTTCACACGACCCTACTTCTTGTGTTACAGCAACAGAAGTCTTTCCATCTTTTTCAATATTTTCATGGGCAGATTCACTGGTGCCAGAATCCATATTTTGTCTTGCACTCTGTTCAGCCTTCTTGTCATCAGTCTCTTCAGACTTTTGTGCTAAATCAACATCACCACAAGAAGTGGTTGCCACAGGCTGATCTGTTAACCGTTTGTGCACCAGTTTCTTCTCATCCTCATGCATATCTGAAGATGACCAAGAAGCCGATTCTTCATTGATCTGTGTCTCCGGTTTTACACTTGTAACAGGTGCATCAGATGGACTCACAGTGTTTTTAATTGATTTATCATCCAAGCTCTTGTCTTCCTGTAGTGGACTTGAACTGTTAGGTTTCGTATTTGTAGCCTCCACAGAAGCATTTTCTATCAAAGCAGAAGGCTTTACCTCAGGTGCCAAATTTACCAACTGTGTATTGTTATCCCCACCTACAGAATCAATCTGCTCCACCAAGACATGACCATTAGCCACACTGATATCTTCACTCTGACCTCCATCGTTAGCCATTTGTCTCAACTTAGCAACATTCACAGAACACGAGTCTTCAGGTACGGGTGAGTTACTTGCAGGGGAACATGCTGGTGATGCATCAGATCTCGTTATTTCACCGGCAGCCACACTAGCAAGAAGATTAATTCCACCATCATCACCAACCGACGGAGACACGCTAGCTTCAGAAAATTTGGCACAGCTCTCCACCAAAGCATTTATAGAGCTATAAGAAGGCTCATATAATTTCCCTGGTTTTGGAGTAATCCCTGACGATGAACCACTGCCAAAGGATGCATCTTTCCTACCATGTTCTTCATCACGGACAACCAATCCTTCTTTCCCCCGAGACAAATCTGTACCCGTGTTTGTGTTTGATACATAATTCAGGGTATCAATTTTACCACTTATCTTCTGATCTTGCTTTTCGGAAGGTACCAAAAGTGAGCCCTTGCCAGATATCGTAGAGGAATCTTCAGGTGATTCCACACTGGCTGTCTGTGCTGGACTTCGACCAGTGTTTGGCAACCTCACAATGAGTCTCGGGCTGCTTCCATTATCTAAAAGTGACACATCAGATGCTCTTTCTGATGTATGTTTAGTTGGTGATCCCTTATCAGATGCAAGAGTGCGATTCAAATGACTAGTTTTTCCAGATTCATTCTTAACTCCTGGGACTGTAGTTCCATGAAAACCATTGCTTGAGTTTTTACTATGAGAAACACCACTAGAGATCTTACTTACACTTGAAGCTCCAGTTTTCCCATGATCACTAGAACAAGATTGACTATTGTTTGGAGATTGACTGGAACTGCAACTCCTTCCCTCTTTAGTTGCTGATGACGGGGACAACTTTGTGGACCCAGGAGATGTTGGTGATTTTGTGACAGCTTCACCTGAGCTTTGTTTTGGCTGTTGAGCTTTCATTGCAAGTAGTTGTGAAGTAGATCCCTTGGGACCCGCCTCAGAAGAACCGCTTATACGTCTACTACCACCCATATGAGAAACTTCTGAAATCATTGACTTGTTTGGCCAAGAACCCCCTCGGCTTGTACTAGACTTTGTTTCAATGATATTCATTTCAGCTTCTACACGTCTCTTCCATGTGCTGACTAGACTTCTGGCTTTCTTTTGGATTTCAGAATTTTTATGACTACGTAGGTGATTTACAGACTTCCCAACATTACACGTTTGTAAAGCATGAAGATTCACAGGCAACCTGTCAAGTGCACGAAGTAAGGAAAAAAGAAATTCCTCAACAGATTTATCATTTTCTTTAGGACTACCATCACCAATCTTGCACTTGTGGATCTCTTGAAGCCACTCATCTAAAACCAACAAGCCCCTTAAATGAACAAACCGAGCTAAGCAATCAAATCTGTCAGTAACTGATATTACATCAACAAGCATTGTTCGACAAGCTAGGTCTAGTTTCTTCTCAGTGCTATCAGGTCGCATGAGCTGTATTAGTTTTTCAACTCCACCAAAATCCACCAATCCTCCTTTATCAGTAATTTTAGCAATTTCAGTTTTTAATATATGTTCTGGTCTAAGTTGACCTGAATCTGCATCATCTACTTTAGATAAACGATCACGTTTGACAGATTCTGAATTGTGAGCACCATGTTCTCTCTTCTTACTCTTGGCATGTGACGAAATAGAGGATGAACTATTTTGTACATTATCTGAACTATGTTTTAGTTGTGCTGACCCGTTTGGACCATTTATGGGTTTTGGAGACCGACCTCCAGTCTGCACTGCTCCATGCATTTCTATTGACGTCTTATCTAATAGCTGGTCTACTTCTTCTTGTAGTTCCTGTGTCAAAAAGGACTACATATCCAATCAAGATAACTTTCAACAAACAAAGTAATATAAAACAAAACAAAAAAAAACAGAACACTTATGCTTACGTTAATGTAGTTTTTGTCAGTTAACCACCATAAACGCTCGCTCTCAATATCATACACTCGTCTGCACACAAATGAGGATATCCCTGGAGGAAATTCAACACCTTTACGAAGAAATGTGACTTTACACGGATGGAGTAACGATGCAGCAGGTATCTCATCCTTGTGAAAAGAGTAGAAAACCTCGTTTGGTGCTGCTTCAAGCGAAGCACCTTCTTTAAGCTTTACGTCTGCAGGTCGGTAAAGCCAATTCACACAAAGACTTAAACTATTTTCTTTTCCTACTTTTAATTTACGGATTCTTCCAACAAATGGAAGGGACTTGTAGGGTGGCTTGAACAAAGCACAGTCGCCAACATTAATCTTTCGACCATCCTGTATGAATGAAAAAGATTAAACCAGTGTAAGTTATTGTTAAATCAGCTTAAAAAAAGAATAAAGGATGGGATGAGTGGTAGGATACGTTCACATATTGGTAGCAAATATATCCAATTTATTTAAGATGATAAATTGTTGAAAATATAACTTCAGGTTATGAAATATCAGCAAAATAACTTGACATCTAGATTTAAAAAAAAAAAGCATCAGGATTTCAGAAAGCATCAAAGATTACAATTGTCCAAAAAAATGACTTCAAAAAAAACTCAGGGATCAATTACACAACCAGCAAAATGAAGTTGCTTTTATATTTATAAACAGACATACACGATTTGCATTGGATAGCATGTACAATAATCAAATAACAGACAGCTGATAAACAAACAGCAAATGACCACCAAATGTCTGTAACTACAGCAGTGGATGATCAAAAGAACTAATAAGGTTCAGAGATAACCATATATCCAAAACAAAACTACATGTTACGTAAATTTGAATAAAAAGAGGCAAACTAATGTATACAACGCAATGAATACAGAAGTGATCCATACAAGCCCAGATGCAACTCAGAACAACATTCACATACCATACCAACTTACAAGAACGCTAAAAAAGGCATATCAATCAAGAAAACACATAAACAAACACACGATTATGAACATCCATATGCACACCCACTCACTGAAATAAAAACATATATATACTTTGGAGAAAGAGTTAGTATCAATGAACAGGAAGGAATTGGAGGGAGCAGCTACAGACGGCGTGGAGGAAGATGGGACCGGCCACATGTGCCACCGGTGGAACCACAACTCACCTTCCCACCGCCCATACACAATAGCTTTCGTCCATCATCACAATCATCAATGATATCGCTTTTCTTACTAATCAAATCTCGTTCTTCGTACCGTGCGACGCGAACCATCAATTACGGAAGCCAATTCCCCGATCCCCTTTACCAAATCAGAAACCCTAGGAGGTTGAAACGACCGATCATCACACGAATTAGCACCTCGACGCCTCCAGATCGGCTATCGGACAACGGAAACGTCGGATTACGGAAGCGTAAACGATCGGTTGACGGAGGATGGATGTGGATGTGAATTAGGGCTTTTTTGGGTGGAGACGATGGGGGATGAATTCGACGGTGGGGGATTGCGGTGGTGGTGTGGATCTGCGGCGGAGGCGGTGGTGAATCGGAGGATTTGTGGTGGATAATCGGCCGGCGGAGATTTAACGGGAGAGAGATTGATTTGAGAGCGAGAGAGAAGGGGAAAGATGAAATTCGAGAGAGAGAAAGAGAAAGAGGGGTTTGTGAATTGTGATGCTACGCGAAACGGCGAATTTGAAGGTCTAATTAGGAGATCCAGCATTGTCTAGGGGAAATTTTTTAATTTCACTTTCGTAAGCACGAACGGTGTCGTTTTCTGTATGTTTTATTGTTTTAATATACATGTAGGGAGTGAATTTTCAAAATCATGGTATCATATTTTGTTTTGAGACAAAATACATTGACTTTTTGATACGTTCAATCGGTTAGAGAGCGTTATATGAGCTTAGTCGGATAAACGGGAAAAAAAGGTATCAGGCACCGGTTAAAATCTAGTTGGGATATAGTTTTGTCGGTTGAGTTGTGACTGGTTTTTTTAATTAGGTTTTTTGTTGGCTCCATTGCATTTTTCAATGTGTTTTTTTTTTGTCAGATGGAATCTTGTCCTCTTAGTAGATAAGTTTATGTGACGTTTTCTATTGATTACTTTAGCAAACGTTAATATTTCTAGACTAAAAGTTGGTGTTATTTTTAGATGGACTGTGAAGTCGATGTCTATATTTACTTAAAATGAAATCAAAATGTCTATGTTGTTGATATGAGTTTATTTAGTATACTAAGTATATTGATTATCATACACTCGTATTATTTATAATTGTGCAATTTATTTATGTAATTAAAATGGATTTTTTTATAACAATAGATATTTGGGAAAGTATTAATCGCTAACTGGATAACAAATTAACGGTAACATTTTTTATTATAAATATACAAGAAGAGAGTAACTACATGGGTAGACAAGTTCAACTGGAATTAGATCGTCTAAAAAATAATAAATAAACAAATACATCTAGTAAATGTTACTTAAAATGAAATCAAAATTAACGAGAAAAATAGGGAGTTAATGCTCATTTATCTACACAAATTTATCCAAACTCCTTAAACCAATTTCCCACAAACCTTTGACTTCCTTCCATCTCACGCCCTAACGAGATCCTCATATCAAGAAACTAAGTTGTTTCATTTATCCTACAAATACCATTGGTCCATTTGCATGCATACTACTAATATCTATATCCTTTTTTTATTACAAATAGCTAATTCATTATCAATGATTTTATGACTTACCTCAATTCCGACTGCAACCACATCATTATTCTTGGTACTATCATTAAACGAATTTTACAGGGTTGATCTTTGTTAATCATCAAAACTCCTTTTTTTGGGCCACCTGCACCATGAAAGTGATGACTTCCAGCTGCACCATTATCATCACCACCAGGTCGAGAACAAGATAATTTTACGTCCCAAATCTTTGTCCTCTAGATTAATCACTAGACCAGGCTTGCTCGATAAATATTCCCAGTCTCCATCAACCTTTTTGTTCCTATCTCGCTACCAAGAGTATTTCAATTACTCATGAATGTCCTTCGGTTTAGTAACAACATTCATTAAACTTGTCCGTTCATTTAATTATTTAACCTAATTTTGCATAACTACCTCATTTGAGCCATCGTTACTTCATCTTCACCTAATTCCCATCGACACTATTAGAAGTTTCTTCATCATTAGAAATCATATTTTTGAACCTGATGGAACCCAATCCTACAACTCCTTGAGTTGAACTTGGCAAACCGAATTTTATATTCGATGATACCATCTCTAAAATCATTATTCCCTTCCGTTCAAATGCACACCTTTGCATGCGAGAAACAATTATGTCGATTCTTATGAAGATACATCACCTCACCCTATAATGACAAAACTTTGGATAAACTCTTCACCGACCACACACAAAGGGGCAAGCCAAGAAACACCTCATAAACACATAAACCCAAAAAAAATATTAGTGACTATGTGTATGTCCTTCGCTACATAATGTCACACCCCGACCGACGGCGGAATCATCGGAGCGGACGAGGGAATGATTGATTGTTCATAACACATGATCGTCTAATAGTTAAAATAATATTTAAATCAGATTACAGGATAACGTATGTTTAACAAGTACAAATACAACAGTTAAAGTCACAAATAGTAATCGTCTTTTGTTTTGACTAAGTCCAGGTCTTAAATGAGCATGTAGAAGTCCACTAACTTGCTTAACCTGAAATCATGTGAAAAGTAACGAGTCAGCTAAAATTTAGCCGGTGA
>BJCN01019327.1:11290-32468 GCA_018326445.1 Flaveria brownii | reverse complement strand
GACCGGTTATGTGGCGGATGTTTTGGCTTAGGAGGTATATATAATGGATCACTAGGGTCAATTGGTGTGTGCATAAACGGATTCCACCTGTCAAATATTATTCGCCCACCTCGACCAATCCTACCGCGAAAACCATATGAACGTGATGACGTCGAATTTTGTTCAGAATTAGCTGTTGGTGGTACAATACCTGCAGCTGCCAGCTTTGCAGGATCTAGAGGTTTTGTGAAGAGTAATACCGGCTCAAGTGGATCCTGCAAGAATACCAAAACGTTTAAGTAACCATGTTGCAATTGCCAAATCTGATTTGACCTGTTTGAAATCATACACGACTAGAATCGACCCGTTCATAAGTCAACAGGTCGCAATTGCCAAAAATGATTTTGGCCCATTTGAGTTCAAACACGGTGCCTGGATCAGCCTGTTTATAAGTTAACAGTTTGCAATTGCCATAGCAGAATGTGGAATAAAGGCGGTTATAAAAACATTTACCAGTTTATGGAGCCAGGAAGACAGGGCAGGTGGGCGTCTAAACTCTCGTTTCATTACGACTCTCGAGTCCATCAAAGCATGATTCTGTACAGCTGGACGGTTGTGCTGGATATCTTCTGATTCCATAAATTCGTCCTCGCTGGAAGCCAGCTTCGACAGAAAAGATGGCAGCCCAGGTAGGGCTAAACTGTCTTCTAGAAGCTCCGTTTCGTTCTGAAAATCCAATATAGGATTAAAAATAAATGTATTACCTATATAATTACACTCCAAAGTGAAAAAGAAAATTGAAAAAAAAAAATTGAAAAAAAAATATGAAAGTGAATTACTATAAGTTACCTTGTATTTCATTTGGATCCTTTGGAGTGTGACTTCACTGTCAATTACCTCTCTCTTTTTCTCTTCTCTCTGTATCAGTAATACCATTTTAATACGTGGGTTGTATATCACGCCAAAAGATTTAAACTTTTGTTCTTTTTTTTAAATTTAAAAAATAATTGACATGTTAAATATGATTACACATCTATTTACTACAGTCTACAAGTCTACAACATAACCATCTAGCTTAATAAAATTGTCATAAACAGGTTTGACCAGCTTGACCTATTTAACTCATTTCCTTATTTCCTTTTTTTGTAAAATATTCTAGAACAGCCCTTTGATCCATTACAGATAATACATAACTCAATTGACCCAGTTGTATATAAACGTTTCATAATTGCAACCTTCACTGAAAAACTATCAAAAATAAAAATAAAAAACAGAAGTTGAATAAGAGATCAAAGTGATACCTTAATTAAAGCCTCAAGCAAGCTTTTTGCTTGCTCAAGGTTGCGTCTGACCTGAAAATTGTAGATTAAAAGTACAGAATAAGAACAGAGACAACGAAGCACATAATCATATACAAACCAATTGCAATGCTTACTTGACGAAGCTTTTCGAATGACTGTACGTTGTTTTCCCTTCTTTGCATCTGAAAATAAAAATAAAAAGCCGGACTTAAAAAGGGTGTTGCAGTAACTAAGGTAAAAATACAAACAAAAGGGATCAGGAACTTACTCTTCTTGTGTGAAGTCTATGAGCTTTCTCCCTTGGTCTAAATACATTGTATGGATTGGTATCATTGACTGGTGGAGGAGGCTATAATCAAAAAAATTTAAATGAAAATTAGAAAATTAAAAATGTATAAGCAGAGATTAAACATGATTATTTAAAATAACCTATTTACCCCTTTTTCAACCTAATTTGAGAGACTATTAGTCCCAATTTACAAAATACCTTTTCTTTATGACAAAAAAGTCCTATTTGGTTGTTCTATTATTATCTTTAATTCCTAAAAAGATCAGAATGTCCCAAACACTAGAAACTTCGGTTGTTATTGCAACTAAAACAGCACAAGTACTGAAGTACATCCAAATACAATCTTCTACAGCTTGTTTGTTACAGATGATTATCCAATTCTATAGATTTAATATCATTAATCATGAGCAAATGCTAACCTGCAAACGCCGCAAAATAGGTTTTTGCCATCTCTCCCGCTGACAGGAAGAAACGAGAAAAGGTCAAAAACATGCATTATTAACTACATTAAGATAACTGAAAATGGGAAATCCAAGTTTATCTTCATCTCAAGAATAACAGTTTCAAGAATAACAGTTTCCTGACCGTGATATTTTGATCACAATAACAAAATATAACAATTTTCAAAATCAACACCTTCTCTTTCCAATAATTGTAGATGGACTGAAAAACTCCATATTTGATGGATAGCGCTTGAAGGGCCTATCATATAGACAAAATAATATGTAATCACTTATCAGCATACCCACAATAATTAAACAAAATAACAATTGAAGGTGTTGCATATAAAAGTGTCTGAACTGTCAGCAGGAGCATAATGCTTTAATCTATAATAAAAGCAAGTAATTTCAGATACGAAAGCCATAACGCATAAACCGGGTGTGTGTTGTGTTCTTTTGCAACTAAAAATGATCTTTACCTCAACAGCAGCATCAAATGTCAAAAGTACAGGTATAGGTGCCCCAAACGTAGGAGTTATAACTCCAGCTTTTTCTCTGGCCTTGTGATCTAATATCTCCAATTTAAACAAAATAGTCTCAAACCTGCCAAATTAGAGCGAAAAAAGGGCTACATGTGACTTTAGAGCACTTGATCTTTAGAATGAACGTTCAGCGGAAGTGCATTTATTTCAAAAAACAAATGAACATGAACAAAAAATTCCATTTATTTATTTATTACTAATACTAATTTAAAACATAAACGAACACGTTCATTTTCTTAAAGAACGAACAAGAATATCCAGTCGTTTAAGTTTTGTGTTCGTTTGTTTGGTTAAAGCCACACGAACAAGGCCCAGTTCATGTTCATCCAAATTGTTTACATGCCTACTAAATTTAAGACTCAAACTCTTACATAACTTACTTTTCAGCCGGAAGAATCTTCACTTCCTTGTTGAACTGTTCAAGCCAGTCTTCATCCTCGTTGTCAAGATCATACTCAACAAACTCTCCAATCTCAGCCCTCACTGCATTTATTATAACATCAACAACACATATTATCAATCAACGACTCCCAGTTGTTTACATACCTCCCCTTGCACGTAAATAAGACGTCGGTTGATTGAAAGTTGGAGAGTAATCTCTCTCATACGTATCCACAACAAGATATTCAGGTGTAGGTATTTCAGAAGCAGTTTTCTTACTAGCAACATGCTGTACCTAAACAACAAATCCAATATAATCTAAAATGAATATCCAAACAACACGATCAACAACAAAACGATCAATGCAGTATCAAAATGCAAGTTGAACCTGTGTATCGTTATCAGCTTCAGCAACAAGCCGAAGCATTTGAGTTCTAGTAGAAGTAGGAGTATCATCATCTTCAAAATCCTTGATAGATTTCAAAATCGGTAGCTTCTTATGTATGTCTAACGGACGAGGCCTGAACGACGGTCTACTCATATCAACAGATCATCACCAAACAAACACCGTCTTCTTCAGCAGTTTATCCACTAACATTCCTCATACATAAAATCAAGGAACCGAAATGCATTAAAAGGATTCAGAGATCAATGAATTAGCAGAAGTTAACGGAAGTTCGATTTTGCCCTAATTAATAACGAGTTTATCATCATAAAACTGACGTAAAGTAAGGGGAGAGTGATAATTGTAAGCAAGGATGATGTATATACCGATGAGTTTGAATCCGGTGAGACGAGTGGCGGAATACGGTGGCCCGTGGTGGTTGTTGGGCTCGGATCGGTGATCGTCGACCGTCGTCGTGGTCGTTTGGTTCGAGTCCTTCTCTTTGACCGTGGGGATTGGACGATTGACCCGACTTGGGTGGATCGGGCCTGGGAATTTTATTGTGCGGTATGGCCCGGATCCGAATGTGCCAACTTGAACCGTGGCAAGGCGGGTTTACGATAATAATCTAAACTCGTATTAAGTCACACGCGTTGTGGTGGGATTCGTAAAACCGTGTCAAGTAGCGCCACTGTCATGTCACTTTCAGCGATCACTGGCATCCGAAGATCTCATATTAAAAATGATATAAAAACGAAAATAATAAAATCAAACGGAAAGTAGACGTAAACACATTGAATTACGCACGTGCAACATAAAACACTAAAAAGAATAACTTAGTTAATCTAGGATCTACACGTTGCGACAGAGATGTTAAAAGGAAACAAAATAAACGTAACAACTTTGAACTACACGTGCACGTTAAGGGCGTGTTAACTCTCAAAATTTAGACCGTAAATCGAAAATGTTGTAAAAGATGATAAGTATAAGAGACTAAAGTTGAAAACGAAAAGGTATAGGGATTGAATTGTGAAAGATGTAAACGTATTGTGTTTAAAGTAAAAAAATTAAAAGAAAAAAATTATATACAACCTTTTATGCATGTGTACAACAATTAATACAATTATAAGTTGATAATTAGTATTATTTAAATTAGCGAGAAATTAGAGGTTGTTTGGTAGTATTTTAACAGTTACTAAGAGGCTAAGGGGCTGTTTGAAATGGTTGACCGGGCTGCTGACCACTGACCGGCTGACTCGGTCAGTCGGTCAGCGCGTTTGATGTTACCGACCACCCGACTGACCTGGTCCCATGCTTCTGACTGAGACATTTTCAGGGGCTTTGCTGACCAAATCTCCCCTACCGTTCCTCCCCTCCACCCTCTCATCTTCACCCGCTGCCTTCCTTCCGCCGCCCTCCCTCCACCGCCCTCCTTCCTCATTTGCCCTCCCTCCACCACCCTCCTCCCTCCGTTTCCTTCCCTCTGCCGCGTTCCTCCCTTCACCGCCCTCCTCCCTCCGCTGCCTTCCCTTCGCCGCGCTCCTCCCCCTGTCGCCTTCCTCCGTCCAGCGCTCTTCCTCCGTCATGCTCCCCTTTCCCCGCCCTCCTCCCATCAGCAGCCCTCCCTCCTGGTCAGAAATGGAGATGCAGTGGTGAAAAAACTTGGAGCTTGATGATATGGGTGTTGGGGAATCCTAAAAAGTTTACAAGACTTGGTGCTTGATTAGAGATTTGTATTGGTTATTTTACTAATATGGGTGTTTGGGAACCCTATTAACTTTTTATGGGTGTTTGGAAATCTTAAAAACTTTTTATTGATTACACAACACCATTTATAATACAAAGGTAATTTGGTTATTTTTATCATTTAGCAGAGTCAGTCAGATACTGAATCAAACAATGAAGTTTCAGTCAGATACAGACTCAGTCAGAACTTCTAACTGGATCAGCTTCTGATTCAGTTAGATCTTACTGAGTCAGCGGTAATCAAACAACTTCTAACTCATAATGGTTCATAGTCTTTTAATGGTTAAGTGATAATCTTAAATCTGAATGATTAAGAGGTAACATCTTAATGGTTACCTTTTAACCATTCAAACTTAATTTTACATTTTCAACCATTCAGACTTAAGGTTACATTTTTAACCATTAAAAAGTTATGAATCATTAAAAGGTGACCTTATAATGACCATTAAAAGATCACAAAACATGTGCCCTGTAGCGTATCGATGTTGAATAAAAGTTATAAGAAAACGCAGATGAACATAAGCATGTTAAAATTTAGAATTTTGTAAATACAAATTACATTCAAGATTATAAAGAAAAGTAAAATTTGAATCGTCTCAAATTAGAATGAAATTTATTTCTCAATCGTAAATAAATTACAACGTTAAATACCCAAAATGATAAATGAAAATCAATTTTTGAACGAAATCAGTTGAATAAAATTGTATCCAATTGTTAATAAAATTATCTTGAATGTAGTAACGACTATTACCTTTTTAATATGTTTACCATCTGAACTAAAAAAACATAAAAACAAAGTAACAACAAACAAGAATAATAACAAAAATTAGAACAAGTGAAAGTGAAGTCACATGACAAATAATTTGTGTTTGTTGTACTGTTTATCGTCCTGACACACACCACCTGTGGTCGAGGACCAATTGGCTACATTATGGAGATCATGGATTCGTAGTTGTTTATCATGAGCTAGATCCTCCGTGTTAGTAAATGGTTCACCATCAAAAGAGTTCCTGATCACATGAGATATGAGCCAAAGCGATCACATATCTTCATTTTTGTTTATCTAGAATTAATACTGTTCGAGTTTCATACGCTCAGTGGCGGAGCTTGAACACCCACTTAGGGGGGGCGGGGGCGAAATTAATTTTTATTAGGGGGGGCGAACTCAAGTTTTGTATAAAAATTTACACTACCGGACCAAAAATTTACACTGCTGGGCCAAAAATTTACACTACCGACGAAAAAAAGAGGGGGGGCGGCGGCCCCCCCCGGTCCCTTCTATGCTCCGCCATTGCATACGCTAACAATAATAATATTATTATTATTAGATCACAAACGCATCTTGCAATATGTATGTAACACACTATCTGGATGTCGCACGATTAAACTCGTAACAAAGAGAGTCCGATAATCGGCGACGATATAGGGTGACAAAACTAAAACTCTAATTCCCAACAAGAAAACAGAAGAAAGGCCTAGCGACGAAACCGGTCACAATACACGACGACACCACACACACGAAACCTTCAAATTCATCTACAATCGACGAATCAATCCCCCTTTCGATCAACCAAAATTGCTTGAAATCACCGTCGGTTTTCCCTCCGATCAGACCAGGAGATCGAGAGAGACGGCAATACTCCGTCGCCGATCACCTCTCTCTCATCTCCAAATCAACCGGAAGAACACACGCTACTGTCGTCACAAAACTCCTCGTTTATCAATTCGTCATCTGTTCGTCATCGTATGGTTCGGTAAGCACATATCAGAAATCAGAAACAATTCTTTTGAATGCGAAGATTGAATGCTCGTGTGGCAGCATCGGAAGCGGAAGCAGTCGATCGATTTTGTACTGGTAAATCGTCGAAGAAGGAGAAGGAGATGGATAGCTCGATGAAGCTGAAGTTTCGTCAGAATCAGTCGATTCAATCGATTCGATCCGAGAATCTGTTCTCCAGGAATCAGAAGCAGCAATCTCATATCTCGAAATTGAATGTTGTTGTGATCGGATTCGTGGCGTTGGTTTTCGTGTCGTCGTGTTGTTTGTATCTTAATTCGTGTAATCCGGTGGAGAAACGGTATCGGATTGTGATAGATGGAGGGAGCACGGGGAGTCGGATTCATGTGTTTGAGTATTCGATTGTTAATGGAGGTCCTGTTTTTGATTTTGGTGGTATGAATGGGTTGAATTCGATGAGAGTTAGCCCAGGGTTATCGGCATTTGCGGAGGATTCGATTGGGGCTGGTGACTCTGTGTTGGAGCTTTTGGAGTTTGCAAGGAAGAGGATACCGAAGGAGAATTGGGGGGAAACAGAGGTCAGATTAATGGCTACTGCTGGATTAAGGATGTTGGATTTGATTGTACAGGAGAGGATTCTAGAGGCTTGCAGGGAGGTTTTGAGGACTTCTGGCTTCGCTTTTCGCGATGATTGGGCTTCTGTTATTTCAGGTGTGTGGAAAACTATATGATGAATTTGTGATTGTTGTTTGTAGTTTGTGAATGTATTTGTTTTTAGCTTGTTTGTGGAGATGGAATTAGGGGTCTGAAACTATTAATGTGAGGTTTTGTTGATTTCTTTTTGGTATACTTGGTTGATTATTGCTCTGTTTATGAAGTCAATGTGACTGTAGTCTTAACTTTGCTGATTCTTTTGTTCCGCGAGGCGAATTATTAATAATTTCTAGGTTAAACAAGGGAATGTAGGTTACTCGTTAGAGACACTCTTAGGTGAAAAAGCTAAGGAACTAGAAAACAGGCTTTTAGTCATGGCACAGTGGATTATGATATGTTGAGATATGTAGGCTTTAAAGTTAGGAAGTCGGCTCTAATTCAAACCCTTTTAAACTTAGGTCATATTGATTGAACCATGTAATCATTGTGTTTTGTGTTCTTTTACTTTTTCAGTTTTTCTGCAGTTGATTTTGTGTGTTTGTTTGCAATATCCCAATCTCTAACATGATAAGCTCAGGAAACGATGTGGTTAAGGTCAAACTTTGGGATAGAATCATTTTGGTCATGTAGATGTGGTGGTAATGAGTGTCTCACTGATATGCTCTTTAAGTACACTCAAACGAGGTTTTCGATAAGCATTTTAGGCTATTGCAATATGAATCTTGTTATGGGAGGTGTTTCTCGCAAGGTTTTGAAACGAAACCATAAGTTATGGATGTGGTAACATGGATAAATAATTAATCATGGAGAATAAGTCATGTAGTGAACTATGATTTTCTGTTATTGCAGACTCAAAGGAGGCATGTTGCTGTTTTTTGTTATTTGTTATTGTTATGAGTTCATTTTAAATTGCATTTTGTTTTTTTGGTTAATAAACTGATTTTTGAAAAGTATTTGCAGGTCTAGAAGGGTCTTTTCTTTCTGTTATATTTTAAGAGATCTAGCAACGTGATGAAAATATTTTTACATTCAAGTGCTCAACTGTATGACCAGACTCTAACAACTCAATGTAATAAAAATCTTTTTCTTTCTTTCTTCATTTAGGGTCTGATGAGGGAGTATATGCATGGGTTGTGGCTAATTATGCTCTTGGAACTCTTGGAGGGGATCCGGAAGAAACAACAGGGATAATTGAACTTGGTGGTGCTTCTGCTCAGGTTTATTATTCTTCATTCTTTCTATAATTGTAATCATACTTTATTTCGATTGTGATTATTGTTCATGAAAAATACATTTAGATGATGTGATTATTGCGGAAGAACATAAAGAATATTTGTTGGTTTTTGTGCGATTAAGCTTTTCATCCACAAATGTATTGAAAATGCATGAGTTACTTATGTAATTATCACTAAGAATGATTGCATCTTAAACTTTCAGGTTACCTTTTTCTCAAGTGAGCCGATACCGCCTGAATTTTCACAAACCGTAAAATTTGGAAATGTCAGTTATAGTCTTTACAGCCACAGCTTGCTTGAGTTTGGTCAGGTGAAATCCCAAAAATACAAGACATGAATCTATATATAGATTAGGTGACTTTAGTTCTCATGAATGTGAAGTGTGAACAACCCCATCAATAGCCCTTTTGATCAGCGTATACAATTCATTTTTTATGGTCATTGGCACTTGATTTGTTACCTTTAGACATAATTATTAATTTACACTACCTAATGAAGTTTTTTTATGGAATGTTATTAATCATCTGACAAGGTTTTGTATAATACAAGGGCATTTTTACCTAGAACTGTTCAACAAGCAAATAAAATGTTGTCACACTTCATATACCATGGACATACTTAAAAATGTTTGGTGGATTATAACCTACCTTTTTTGCAGAATGTTGCATTTGACTTGGTTCGTGGGTCGCACTTGGCAAAAGTTCCAAATGTGGGTAGGTACTTATGCTCTTTGGCTCAATGTTAGTCTACATCCATGTCTAATGCATATTAAAAACACAAAATGAGGATATACAACATTTCATATTCATCTGAACAGTTCTCTGAAACAATTCGTTCTTTCCGAATGTGACATGCTTAATTCTAGGTTTTATTCTGTGTCCTCTCATTACGTTCTGTTGTAAATGTTCACTATTGAAAATTCCTACCCACATATAAATGATTAATGCATTATTTATGATTACAGAAACAATATTATTGCAATAATAATAATCTGAACCTTTAAAATAATGATTTAGATATTTAGAAGGTTCTATGCATTAAAAGTAAACTTTCAGCCAATATGACCTTTTTTCCCTTAACCCTTCTAGCCAATTTTTTTTTTGAGCTGTTTGAGATGAAACAAAACCCAAATCGACCCATGAGTAAGTAAATGGTCAAAGCTGTCACCTTCGATATAACTTATTTAGTTTATGCTGCTACAGAAACGTTTGGTAGCAATGAACCCGTGGATCCATGTTCCCCAAAAGGATACAAACACAATCTAATAATAGAGAATCTCACTCCTAGTTCTTTAGTAGAGTCAAACAAGCAATTACGTATTTTACATGCAAGTGGCAACTTCTCTGAATGCAGATCTGCCTCCTTAACTTTGTTGCAGAAAGGCAAAGGTGAACTTTTTAAAAGAAATTATGATTCCCTTAACATTTTCTTTCTTTTTGTTATATCTGATATCTCTTTTATTTGTTTGTTTTTTCATTTTAAAAATAGAGGAGTGTGCATATGATCAATGCTACATTGGGTCAACATTTATACCAAAACTTCAAGGAAAATTTTTGGCAACTGAGAATTTCTTCCATACGTCTAAGGTTATTCTACTTTTTCTCTATATCTATGTGGCAGAAGATGGGTGGGCTTGATAATGGTTCATAACAGGGTCTGCTCAAATTGGGTAAGATTGATCAAGAAAACACTTTTGGGTCCATTTCTTTTGATTTGTTTAGGCAAATATCACAGAAACCGTATGAACTTTTTCTGAATTCGCATACAAGTCCATGGACTTTAGTTTGGATGATTCATTCCCATACTTTATAAAAACTCAACAAAAAGGTCCTTTTGTGAGTTGTTAAGTCCCTAAACAAAAGACCTCCTTATATTTTATAATTTAAGAGAATTTAATCGTGCAAGTATAAACTTAAGGGACTTACGTGCAAATACATAAAAATTTCATTGGTGTTTTTATTACATTTTCCTACTTATATTAAATAGTTAATGGGTTGAATATGGTTACAAAAAGTCAAAAAACAAATAATATTATAATATGAAACAAACAATTCATCTTTGTATAAAACAAATCAGGATGTTGTATGCATTAAAAGATACACTGCATTTGTTTTATGTTGGTTTAAATTGGAAATAACCCAAATCAATCCATTCTAATTGAGAACCTGCATTCAAGTTTCTTGATCGTTGTGTTGTCTCTTGTTTGTCCATATGTTTTCTTGTAGTTCTTTGGGTTGTCACCAAAAACATTTCTTTCTGAGCTGACTGTGGCTGGAAAACGTTTCTGTGAAGAAGATTGGTCAAAATTAAAGTCAAAATACCCAAAACTTAATGATGAAGATTTGCATCGTTACTGCTTTTCTTCAGCATATATTGTTGCTTTACTTCATGACAGCCTCGGAATTGCTTTTGATGATAAAAGGTACCTTCCTAACCACCCTTGTATACTAACCAAATGTGGCATTTTTTACTTGTGAACGAGTCCATTCAGGTTGTTTTATCCCTAACGGGTCAAATTGGTAAAATCAGATATTAGTTAAAAAGAAACATGTCAAACAGATCAAAGGTTGCACTTCTAGGGGCAAAAAGTAGTTAAAAAGGAAATGGTAGAAAGTGTCCCAAATTGTATTTTTAATGCATTAAACCTCCTAAGTCATATTTTTAAAATTTTGATTACTTTTGGAATCATGCACTCAAATTTGTCGCGCCGATTGTTTATAAATCTATCATACAAACCACGCTTCGTGTCAAGGCAAAAGAATTTAGAGGGGGGACTGAAAACTTCCTATAATACTACATTTAGACATCCTGGTGGTAAGTGGTACCACATAAGCAAAATTTTGTGGGTTCTTGTCATGCAGGGTGCAAGTGTGATTTTTTCCTGAATAAAATGATTTTTTTCTACCTTTCTCACCCTTATCCTTTTCTAAGTCAAGTTCTTTTTATTTTACATGATTGACCCGTCAAAGATAAAAACAAAACCTGAATCTATCCATTCATAAGCAAGCGAGTCAAAAATCAAAATTGCCATCTCTAATCTAAATCAGACTTCCCTTTAGTGAGATCATTACCATCACAATAACCGCTTAAACTCTTCCATTTGGTTTATGCATTAAACAGGATTGGATATGCTAATCAAGTAAATAGCATTCCTCTTGATTGGGCATTCGGAGCCTTCATTTTTCAGATCACACATGACCTAAATATCAAACAGTTATACGCGCCAAAATCTACACTCAATGCAGACTCTCCAATATTAAGCGGGTTAGTTTTTATCATCTTTTTGTTATTCGCAGTATATTGTATATCAAAATGGAAGAAACCCAATGTAAAGACGATATACGATCTAGAAAAAGGAAAATATATATTTACACGAGTCGGTAGACACTCATAGGGTCTGTTTGGTTGGATGGAACGGAACGGAACGGAACGGAACGGAACGGAATGGAATGGAATGATAAAGGAACAAAATGAAATGACATGGGAATCACGGTACAACTTATTTGGCGTCATGGGTTTCCATTTGACGAGTTAGATGTTACGAATGATATCAAGGAGACGGGTTTGCTGATGCCATAGTAGTCGTGATCTCGGGTTCATCATATGCAGCGGGAAACCGATGTAATTTAGCATTTTTATTGTTGATTTATTGCTAGATTTGTAAAGATGGTGCTTAATGTGTTTCTGCTGTACAAGTACATAGAATCATGAAAAGCATTTTGTTTTCGCTAATCACAATTGGCAAATGTTGTGTCTTTTAATCATCGTTGTGGGTGTGTATGATCATGGTGGCAGGTGTATGGTCCTATGTGTGGAATCGTGTCACGATAACATTAGGGGCCATATTATCATCTTCTTTATATTCCTTATGTTCTGCGTGCTACTATTGTTTGTTAATTTTAGTAGTGTCATGCATATGCATCAGAGTCAGTCGTCCCTTGGGTCTAGCATTCTTTCCCCTTGACCCGTAACCAGGATCTCAATCATTCCTCGTATCAGAGTCAATCGTCCCTTGGCTAGACTACAGGCCACTAATATTGGTGCTTTACTTGACCCAAAACCCACACGGATAATCATTGCACCCCATGATCAGGTCCCAAGCATTGCAGGAATTACACAGCCCCCAAATGCTAACAAATTACCCCTATTAGCTACACCGATTGATATCTTGTTGTTGTGTGGTCGTACCATAACCAGCAGAAAGTTATCAGCTACAGAACGGGACCACAACGGGCAAAGGAAAAATGCTTTTTGGTGCATGGAGCGATTTGTACCCGAGCATAAATGCAAGACCCACCAGCAACTCATGGTCATGGAGATCGAAAACGCTGAAGATGAAGCACTTGAAACACGGCCTTGAGGTGTAGGATGTCTAACGGGAGTGTATCGTCACTATAGTATTAGAGGTTAAGTTATCGTTTGTTGATCGTCATTTTCTGTACTTTTCTTATGTTGTGCACGTTGCTACTGATTGTTATTCCTGTAGGTAGGGGTGTTCAAAAATATCCGAATCCGATTCCGAAATATCCGAAAATCTGAAATTCAGATATCCGAAATTTCGGATTCGGATTCGGATAGTGATTTTCAGAATTTTCGGATATTATCCAAAATATTTTTATAAAAATTTTAAAATATTAATTAAATATTTCGGATATTTTTAGATATTTCGGTCATTTTAATAAAAAACTTTGGATATCCGATAAAACTTCAATAAAAATATTACATTTTTATAAAATTTATTAAATAATACAATTTTTTTTTGAATTCGGATATCCGAATCCGAATTCGAAATTTCGAATTCGGATTCGGATTCGGATGGTGAAATCCACTATCCGAAATTTTCGGATACCCAAAATTCGGATATCCGAATTTGAACACCCCCACCTGTAGGTTGTCATGCATATAATTTGAGTTAGTTATTAGACTACTAGGGTTATTTAGTGTATGATGTTTGTGTCGTTTTCTTTATGCAACTAGATTGAGTTTTCTTCTAGGGTCTCTTGCTTTGCAACAAGATACGGTGACAAACTGAAACAAAGGAAACCACATCGTTGATTTACTCGTGTAGTTTAGTGTAAACTAGTGTTTTCTCCCGCGCTACACGTGCGGGAATTTGGTTGTTTTCCCTTGTATTACGCGATCGTGACTTTTTTCGTTGTCTGGTCGGCTCATTGGAAACCACAAAAGCGTAAACCGATACCGGTTCCGATAATACCGATAACAATACCAATGTTTGACGTTAAAAAAACACAAAAAATAAACTTTTGTGATCAATAATAAAACCATATAAAACTTTGATGTAACACCTCACTTGCTTTCATCATTAAAAAAAAAACTCAATAATTGCTTGGAAAAAAAACCAAAAGATTAATCTTAATTAGGATTTGAATTGTAATATCAATTTGTAAAAGATGTGGCCAATATATTATAAAGCAAACTTCACCCGTGCTACGTGCGTGCAACTTTGGTTGTTTTCCCCGTCTTACGCTACCGTGACTTTTTTCGTTGTCGGGTCGGCTCATCGGAAACCACAAAAGCATATACGGATACCGATATTGATTCTGATTCCGATAATATCGAATACCGATACCAATTTTTGACGCTGAAAACACAAAAATAAACTTTTGTGGTCAAAAAGCAAAAATAAAGACTTTGTTGTTAGTTCTAATTAGAATTTAAGTTTTAAATACATTTTGTAAAATAAAGTGGTCAATATATTAAAAAGCAAACTTCGCTGTAGCAGTAAAATTGTTTTTTAATATGTATTATAATGTTCAAAAACATTCGACTCATTATGAATATTATGTATTAGAGACTCTATTTCATGTTTTTAATCGACAAACAGATACTCTCTAGTCTCTCTACCCTACTTTTAATATCATTATCCATGTACCCAGTAAAATTTAAACTTATAATATTTGGTTGAGAAATACATCATTTTATCAAACATGATGTAATTATAGAAACAAACTTTTATTTCTATGTGGTTAAAGTTCTAACTTTATAAAATGTAACAAACTTTATTCAAAAGTTGGAAAACTTGACCATGTAAAATAAGGGTTTTTCCCTTGAGAGTTTTAAAACTTAATCAATCTTAAAATGTGTTTTTTCCTTGAAAATAACGTCTAGAGACATGTTGAGTTTTCAAAAATGCAACTATATATGAGGTTCATTTGATACACAAACGAGCGAGATTTTAAATTAGCACACATGCATCTAGTGCTTATATATATAGTGAGTTATTAGGAAAAAAATGGAATAAACGGTTACATAATATTCTTGTGTGATACTATCATAGCATAAAGATATAAGTACACATGATATTTACATTTATTTAAATTTGATTGTATGGTTATAGAACGTGTTAGTGTTTGTTTTATAAAAAAAAAACTAAATGTATTTTTCTGAAACTAACGCATTTAAGAGAAAAGTTGTTTTTTAACGACAAAATGACCCATCCAATGTGTGAAGTGGGGATAGGTTTATCAATAAACATTTCGTATTTTATAGTGGAAATGTGTTTTGACATTGAGGAAGAGACCAACTCCTCAACTACATAGACATGGACATTTCGAGGAATCAGTTTGTCCATTCCATGATTTATTTTCTAAAATCAATTATGTTAGGTAAACATGTTTAATAATCATTTTAATTTTAGGAGTTGTTAAGGGAGAGTATTGTATCATATATTCTATATTTTCGGAAATTACTTTTATATAATGATAAAAATGTGGATATCGGTAATCATTAATCAATGTTATTTGTTAAATTATTATTTTGACCATTGTATAAAATCTAAACTAATTGTTGTAAGAACTAGTAACTGGTTATTTTCACCCGATGCATCGAAACATGTATATACATATAAAATAGAAAAATACATCTACAGTACTATTAAATTTAGTTACACAAGAGATGTCATGTGCAACCAAAGGACATCAACACATATTCTATATTGACGGTAAACATATCAGTTTGTGAAAGACGGTAGGGGTTTAGCAGTTGTAACAATACCACCATCAACATTTACAGATGACAACAAGTTAAATTAGTTAAATATAACATTACAAATGTAGTCCCTATCTTGATTAATGGAAAATTTTTGATTATCCAAGCCAAAAATAAGGGGGATATTAGTGATCATCGACACACATTAGATAGAACAATTATAAATGTGTTCTTCGCATTCTTCAAGATATGTTCTCAGTGAATAAAAACCCTAATCTATACCAAGGAATTAACGTAATATGAATTAGTTGACATCCATCACTAATCATTATCAATCTCTGTGTTAATGTGTTTAATTTCCTATCCTCTTAACATGTTCATTATTATCTCGCAACAAATAAATTTCATTTGATTATAACCAAACTATATAAAATCTTTATCTAGCTCATGCCAGGATCTAAACTCTAATATTTTAAACGAGTCTTTCAAGTTTACCATTTATACTATAGATTACAAACCCAAATGACTAAACATGCATTAATTATTATCAAATTTGAAATACCAAACACCCGTTGAAAATTATTACAAAGGTAATATAATAGTCTTTACCAAATAGTTAATTCCAATTGGGGCAAACTCAAAGTCACCTGCAATAAAACTTGCAGCCGTTGAACACAAATCCCTAACTTAACGTCTCCAAAACGCGTCAATTCAGGAACAATAATTTTCCCCTAAATTCTTTCACCCATTTCCTACAAAATCAACGCGGTTTTCAGCAAATTAAACAGTGTTAATCGAGAGATCAAAACCTCTCGATTTCACCACCTCTGTTTCTTTCGCCGGCAACCCATCAATTGCCTCTCATTCTCTGCCATCCTCTCTCACTTTCTCCACCTCCATCCTCAGGTAATCCATTGATTCGTTGTTGATTTGGTGGGATTTGGTGCGAACCTTTGAATCTTGCTTGTTAGGGTTTTGATTGCAGCGATTGGGGTCATTCTGACGATTTGGCATTTGGGTTCTTGTTATTTTTGTAAATTGTGTGGATTTCGGCTTTGTTAGCTTCAAGCTTGGTGATGTTGGTTAAATTGGGAATTTGGGATCTGGGGTCTTGATCTTTTTGTGAAATTTATGGATTTTGGGTATGTTAGCTTCAAGATTGGTGATGTTGGTTAAATTGGCAGCTGGGGTCTTGGATTTTTTTTTGTGAAATTTTGGGTATGTTAGGTTCAAGATTGATGATATCTTTAATCTTATATTTTGATTTGGGGTTTATGATCATGATATTTTGATTTAATGTTAATGTTAAGGTTCAAGATTGATGATATCTTTAATAGGGTATGTTAGTTTCTTTTTATGATCTGCTTTTGATATAGATTCTGATTGTAGTCAATGGCTAATGGGAATTGCAGCTGTTATGCTGATTATCATATTATCATTCAGATTATATGTTATTTTTTTCTTTTTGCTGGGAATTTGTTGTCTTTTTTAATATTTTCTGGGGCTTTTTGATGATAAAGAAGATTAATATATGATGTTGACTTTTTTATTGTATTTTTGGGTTAACTTCATGCTTTTTAACCCAAAAGACGATTTTTTTATTATGATAATACACGGGTTTTGATGCTTTTTTGATTTTATTAAGGTGGTCTTATCATTTATGATCAAGATGAATCATATATTGAATCTGGTGGGGGATTTCATGAATGTGGGAATTTTCGCTTTGTGTTTGCTTATGTTGCTTTTCTTGCACACAGGCTTTGGATTTTTAATTTAAATGGGTGATCACTTGATTCTTGACTTGAATCGGTTGGTGAAGCCTGTGGGCGGGGAAACCATAAAAAAGACAGAGGAGGTGGCGGGGCCCTCATCTTGCTCCGACTTAGCTTGTGCAGATGATGAAAACGGGCCCACAGATGATGAGGAAGCACATTTATTAACAACAGCAGAATGTCGTATTTGTCAAGAGGAAGATTCAGTTAATACTTTGGAGACACCATGTGCTTGCAACGGCAGTCTTAAGGTAATCCATATGTTTAATGATGTGTTTGGATGGGTGCTTTAAAAGTTATTATATTTAAGCTGTAATAAAACATTAGACAAGACTGGTGTTTGGACTTTGGATGCGTGTCCTGAATATGATTATGTTATATTGAGTAAATATAATTAAATAATAAACATGTTGTAAGAGTTAGGAGGTGCTTGGATTGCATATTTAAAATGCTTATCTGTTGCATCAAACTGCAATAAGCAGTTGCAAAAACAATCACAAACACCCCCTTAGTATTTGGATGTGTTTTTGCTGCTTGTAGTTGTAACAATCACGTTTGAAGGTGTTGATTGTTTGGAATTTTTTATTTAATTTATAGAAGTAAAATGAAAATGATGATAAATTTATGCAAATTGTTTTTTTTTTCTGCTAGCTTTTCTTTGCAGCTCCTTTTTTCCTCCATGATGTTTACTATATTCATTAACTTTTATGTTTATGCAGTATGCTCACAGGAAGTGTGTTCAACATTGGTGCAATGAAAAGGGTGACATCACTTGTGAAATATGCCACCAAGTAAGTTTCCATCATTAGTGTTTTGAAGATTGTAAATTTTTTATCGATTTGAATTCCTTTTGACCAATTAAATACACCAGGGATTAATTAATTTGAGATGAGCAAAAGGACTACTTATCAAGACTAGGGATAAAAGTGCTGTTTTTTATGTGTATATTTTCCCTAATATATGTTAATATGGTTATTTTCTTACAGCCTTATCAACCTGGTTATATTGCCCCCCCTCCCCGACCTCGTTTGGAAGAGACTACTATCGATATCGGGTAATCCATTTATTTACAAATGTGTGTTTTCATCCTTATTGTTCAAAAGGAACTTATCAAAGTATTTGTTATTTATTAGTTTCCTTGCTTTAGGCTGCTGGATAATTTAAATTCTCTGTTTTTTCTAGTCGAACATGTGTTTATAAGAACATGCCTGGTTATTCTTGTTTTATTTTCATTAATTATATTGTTATTTAAATTACTGTGATCTTATTAGTGGAGGATGGCAAATATCTGGGACACCTATGGATTTGAACGACCCACGTCTCTTGGCAATTGCAGAAGCTGAACGTCAATTTCTTGAAGCTGAATATGAAGATTATAATGCATCAAATGCTAGTGGAGCTGCATTTTGTCGTTCAGCTGTTTTAATTGTAAGTCTTTTAGTCCTATAGTCGTTTTCAAACTGTAAAAGTGTAAAAAAAAGTTATAAAAATGATGATTATGGTACGGTTTTGCAGTTAATGGCACTTCTGCTGCTACGACATGCAGTGACTGTGCCAGAATCTGAAGGAGATGAAGATGAAGATGCATCTACTTTCTTGACAGTAAGTTGGTTTTTCTAATCATGTTTCATATTAAACAATTTTAAAACAATAGTATAACTTTTTCTTTATATAGAACAACTTTTTTTGAATAAAATGATTGCTTGCATTTAAAACAGACTTTAAGTGACATTTAAAATCGTTTGACTGGTTTGAACTTTTTCCCCTCTAAATACCTTTTTTTTAGTTTGACCCAAGCCACCCAAAATCATCCCATTTATTAGTTAATGGGTTGAAATCACCACCTCTATAATGAAATGTGTTTTCTGATGAATTAATTATCTTTTATTTTTCTAGCTTTTCTTGCTTCGGGTTGCCGGGTTCCTTTTGCCGTGTTACATCATGGCGTGGGCTATCAGCATCTTGCAACGTCGAAGGCAAAGACAGGTGAGCCTAAATGTGATTACAAAAAAGGTTTGTTTGATTGTTTGACTTGAACATGTGTGCAACTTGGTGGGCCTAAACAAACTGGGCTACTACGCCCATGTATATTTCTAGTTCTTAACTTCTTTTGTTTCTCTTGTTGCAAAATCTTTCAACAAAGGGGCAAAACGGGCTAGTTGGGTAGACAAAAGAAACCTTCTAGTGCGTGTCAAAACAGGTTGTCTTGGGTTGATTTTGTCAAATCTTTTTTTCCTCTTATCTTTCAATTAATAAAGTTTTGTTATTATAAAAAAATATTATAATATTTATAATAAAATGAATTAGGAGATTTTATGTAACATCTCACATAAACTGTACCAAGATATTGTTTGTGTGGCCCACGATGGGTTGCCCATCCAGGAACTCATGGTTTTGTTTTCATCCGAAGAGTTGTTCGCCTAGGTAAAACGCGTCTTGGTAGAAAAGATTTCCACCCACTTATAAGAAAGGTTTCGTTCTCCATATGGGACTTACATCTCCACTCCCCTTACAGAACCCAACGTTCTCGCTATCACATCAGTCTGGTCCCTGGCTCTGATATCTTTGTACGGTTTACGTGAGCTATTACAGATGGTATCAGAGTCAGAGGTTGGACCGGTGTGCAGCTTAAATATGATTACAAAAACAAAAAGGCTTGTTTGACTTTTTGACTTGAACACGTGCGTATCTTGGTAGGCCTAAACAAACCGGGCTACTGAGCCCATGAATATTTGGAATTTTCAAAGATTTCTAGTTCTTAACTTTTTTTGTTTCTCCTGTTTTCTTGCCCAAAATCTTTCAACGGGACAAAACGGGCTAGTTGGGTACAAAAGAAACCTTCTAGTCCTTGTCAAAACGGGTTGTCTTGGGTTGACTTGTCAACTCTTTTTTTCTTCTTAGCTTTTAAGTTTAAGAATCAGAGTCAGGGGCCGTTACGGTGTGCTAGCGAGGACGCTGGGCTTCGTAAGTGTGGTGGAAATATAAGTCCCACATCGGTTGAGGGAGAGAACGAAGTATTCCTTATTAGGGGATGAAAATCTCATCTACCAAAACACGTTTTGCCTATGGCGAGCAACTTGTCATATGAAAAAAAAAACGTGAATTTTTGGATTGGCAACCCATTCGGTGCAAAGCGGACCAATATCTTGGTACGGTTTACGTAGGTTGTTATATTGGAAATACATTTTGGGCAAACATTCTTCCTGTTTCTTTTTATCTGTTTTATATGTAATGTTACCCATTTGACCCGTTAGTATATAAAATATGACCCGTATAAGACTTTATTAGGTAATTTGGTTGAACTGTCACAAGTGACGGAGCTTGAACCAAAGCTTAAGGGGAGCGGGGGCGAAATTAAACTATTTTATGGGGGGCGGACTCTATATTTATTAAAAAAATTCCACTACCTGACCGAAAATTTATACTATCGGACCGAAAATTTGCACTACTGACGAAAAAAAGAGCGGGGCGCCCCCCTCCCTCGGGTCCCAAAGAAGCTTCGCCCCTGATTGTCACATCTAGTTTTGATTCACTTTTTCAATATGGATAGATTTGGGTTACATTTTATCTTACTAAATTGAAAGTTTTAGCTGTAAAGAATAAGGATCAATTGGTTCAAAAGACATTCCTAAAACTGAATGCATTGTTTACTCCAGGAGGCTGCAGCATTGGCGGCATCGCAGATCGCTTTTGTTTTGCAAGCGGGTCAAAGACGGGGCCTACATTTTGCAATAGCTTCCGCAGGCCCACCTCCAGCACTGTCATCAG
>BJCN01019327.1:0-11270 GCA_018326445.1 Flaveria brownii | reverse complement strand
ACAAGCACCAGCGGTTGCTGCAACTCCCGCCGTGACTCCACAGGAAGACAATGTTTGATCTTCTAGTTGCTAAAAGGAGAGGGGAGATAGGGTCAAGATATAACACATTATTGTTGCAACTATTCTGTTTTTTCTAAGTTCATTTTTTATAAATCTAAAGATTCTTGTTTGGTAATGGGTATAATATTGTTTAACCATGAGCTGGTTTTAGACATGAATCATTTTCACATTTTAAATGTGTATTATTTTGAAATGTCCTAACAATTATCTGTACATTTAAAGTACAATTTGAGCGGATATTATCTTGCCTTTTGACGCAGTGGTAAAAGTTGTTCCTAAGGGACCGAAGGTCTCAGGTTCGATCCGTGGAAACGGCCTCCCCACAAAAATGTGGGGGAAAGACCGCGTACATCTTCCCTTAAATGGGACGGACCCTCCCTGGACCCTGCGAAAACGCGGGAGCTCTTTGCAGCACCAGGTACGCCCTTTTTTTTATTATCTTGCCTTTTGACAAACACAAATTGTAAGGTAGAAAATAATTTTGAGACAAGGTAAGGGTTTAAACACAAATATGGATAAAATTATATAACAAAATAAATATAGTTATCTGATCCTTTTATTTGAATGTAACATCGGCAAAACAAGTAGATCGTGTTGGGTAACACATCAAAAATGTTTCTATAAGCAAATGAGTTTGGACCAAAGGGGGCGTGGTAAAAAATGCATCGGGTTGTTTTGGATCGATATGAGTTTTGAATGAAAAATATCTCAGTTAAAATACTCATTAAAAAAATAAAAAAATCAAACGAATTCACTTTCTATAGCAATTTGAGAGGGGGCTGGGGGTGGCTACAAAGGTAATATTGATCGTGACAAAGGCTAGGTGGTGGCAACTAAAAATTGTTAACGGTACAAATATTTAGAACAACTTTAAGTTAACAGAGTTTACAAGAGCATCTTTTTAGGACGTTCTTAAAAACATCTACATATTGATAACTAACAGATTGTCCATCTGAAAGGCAAAAACGCCTCCTTCCCGCTCTACACCATCGTCACACAATTAATCTCCTCTACCTCTTTCATACAAGGTGACGTATCCCTAAATGTCAACATATTTTTTTGAGGACGCTTTAAGACTAGCCCTCTTTAACATAGTATAATTTGAGTAATTGTTTAGTTGTATAATTCAAGTCGATCCAAAAAAGTACATATACAAATTTTTTTACCGCATCAATTCAAATGTTCAAATAACACGTCAAGTTTATTACCTCTATTATTCATAACAACATGTTACTTTACATGTGTCTCCTGTAGCAACATATCACAAAAACTAATAGTGTACTAACGTGCTACGAGTTGCTAATCATCATATAAACATATCATGTTTATACTGTTACGTACTTACGTAATTTATTATCTTATTAACGTAATTTAAAACACTACCATGAAAATCCGTAACTGCAAGGTACTTACATTTTGCTATCATAGAACTATAGAACTATAACTTGTTGCTATAATATTCAATCTAACACTACTTAAACATGTAATTAACCAATTAAAAATACAAAACTGGCTTAAATTTCATTTTATGTTAATGGGCCATCAATACAATATACAACGAAGAAATGACCCGGCCCAAGTTATCATAGAAGCCCAAACATCATACAACAGCTAGGGCACCCTTCATATAAACATGTTATCATTCTTCCTTCAGCCTCCTTTGCAAAAACCAGTGAAGAAGCAGTTGAGAAGAAAATGGTGCAACGACTCACTTATCGTAAGCGTCACAGTTACGCCACTAAGTCGAATCAACATCGAGTTGTTAAAACCCCTGGTAATCGTTCTTAATCATCACAATCTGCAGTTTTTTTGTGTGTTTTATGTGCGTGAATCGTGACTTCATCATAGGATGTTGTGATGCGGTGTTTGTGATTTTGATCTTCAGTAAAATTGATTTAGGAATGCGATTGAGCTTGTGTATTCAGCCGATTTAGCAATTGAGTGGTGTTTTGTTTTTAATAGATGGTTAAAACATCTGCTAATCTTCGTTAATTAATGAGATACGTTGTTTTTAGTGTTTATGTGCGTGATTTTTTTCATTTGAGTTTTGATCTATAGGAAGTTGTTTATATTGATTTAGGAATGTGATTGAGCTAGTGCGTTTAACTGATTTAGCTATTACGTGGTGTTTTGTTTTTAATAGATGGTTAATACATCTGCTAATCTTCGTTAATTAATGAGATACGTTGTTTTTAGTGTTTATGTGCGTGATTTTTTCATTTGAGTTTTGATCTATAGGAAGTTGTTTATATTGATTTAGGAATGTGATTGAGCTAGTGCGTTTAACTGATTTAGCTATTACGTGGTGTTTTGTTTTAAATAGATGGTTAAAACATCTGCTAATCTTCGTTGATTAATGAGATACGTTGTTTTTAGTGTTTATGTGCGTGATTTTTTTCATTTGAGTTTTGATCTATAGGAAGTTGTTTATATTGATTTAGGAATTAGGAATGTGATTGAACCGATTTAGCTGTTGCGTGATGTGTGCTTGTGGTAGGTGGTTAAAATTTCTGGTAATGTTTTTATTTTTATTGATTTAGGAATGTGATTGAGCTGATGTATTCATCCGATTTAGCTATTTCGTGGTTTTTGCTCGTGATGGGTGGTTAAAGCCTTGAATAATCTTCGTTGATTATTGTGTGATATGTTGTTTTTAGTGTGCATTTTCTTCATTTTTAAGGAGTATATCCTTTGCTGTTATTGTTTGTTGTTTGAAATTGATGAGTTTTTGGAAATAGTTTTTCTTGATTTAGGAATGTGAATGAATTAATGAAATTAACCGATGATGTTTGCTCCTGATAGCTTGTTAAAATCCTTTGTAGTTTTTGTTAATGATTGTAATCTGCTGTTTTAGTGTTTTTTGCATGTCGTTTCATCATTTCAGGAGTAAATTGTTTGCTGTTGTTGCTTGTTGTTTAAGATTAATGAGTTTTAGGAAATAGTTTTTATTAATTTAGGAATGTCATTGAATTAATGCATGCAACCAATAAGTGTTCTGATCTCTGCTTTTAGTAGCTGGTAAAACCCTGGTAATCTTAAGACTATCCACAACGCTAAAAGGCTTCTTTCCCACAAATAGTCCCAGTCAGGATGCCACATCAGCTTTTCACTAACTTTCATCCATCCTTCCCACAATCAACTTTTACCCCCAACACCATCCTTCCCACAATCAACTTTTACCCCCAACACCATCCTTCCCACAATCAACTTTTACCCCCAACACCATCCTTCCCACAAATAACCATAAAAAAACAAAGCAACATACATTTTTGTGACGTGGGCCCCACAAAATGCATCCATGGAGCGCCCTTGGCAAAGGGGGACGGATGGGTCTGCACAACGCAGCCCTTCCAAATGGCGGCACGAGCGGGGCTAAGGGCGGTGCGTTGTGGACAGTCTTAGCTATCGTTATTTGTCGTTTCTAGAATTTTATGTGTATTTTTATCATTCGAAGATCAAATATCTGGCTGTTGGTGATTTACGAATGTTATTGAAATAAAGTCCTCCATTTGTTTAACTATTGTGTGTTGTTTGCTTTTGATAGGTGGTAAGCTAGTTTATCAGACTACCAAGAAGAGGGCAAGTGGACCAAAATGCCCTGTCACTGGGAAGAGAATCCAAGGGGTATGCTTACTTATCTTAGTTTAATGTTGCTTGTTGTAATTAGATTTGCATATTAATAACACTTTTTTCAATCATGACAAATTGTTTAGCATTGCAGTCTGCTTCTAACACATTAAATTTTCGTGTCTGTTTTATCACTTTCATGTTTATTCAATAAGATTTTATTTGGTGTATATAACTTTGATATGTTAGTAGTAAAAGCAGTTCGCCTGTCTTTATCAAACTGTTCAGGTGGTCAATCTGATTCATTACCTGGTGAAATGATCAATTTAAGTTTAGTAATTGTGATTTTCATGTTAAAACTTTAAACTTAGTACTTTATGTTTAGTAGTTTCTTATCTTTGTAGATTGAGCAGTTTCTCTAGGATGTTAGCCATATAAAAGCTTGAGCCCATCTTGTTTACGTATCTAGTTGCAACTAGATTAGGACACTAAAATGGACATTGTTGTATTTGTTTGGAGAATGTACCTGGTACTTTTTTTATTGCTAGTCTGAATAGTTTATTAATAATTGACTCATTTTGTTTAAGTTTTTGCTTTTGTGACATGCTGGTTGTTGCCGATAATTTTTGTTTTTCTTACCTTATAGATAAACTCTTATTTTCTGTCGAGAGTTGCAACATTTGACTTGACACACCTTTTTAGAGGCATTTGAGTGTTTTTTATGTCGGCCCACTATTGTAAATCACACACAAGAACACCCAGATTTGGTGACTAAACTAAACTCATGACACCGTGAACATTATTACAAATTAAATCACACACAAATTACAATGATCCTAGCATCTACTTTAATAGAATAAATTGAGCACTAGCTACCAAGTACCAACACAAAATTTTAACACTAATATTTAGGAAAGAGAAACAAAGATCAAACACCATCAAGAAGTTGTGTTTGGGTGAGACTTCACCGCTGCCTTTTCTTTTCTTTTATTTTTATGTTTCTGTTGCAATGATATTTAAACCAAACTTTGAATATCTAAAATACTTTTTATATAAAATTATAATACATGAAACTGTTGAATAATATTTGTAATTAATGTGTGTCTTTAGTAGAAAGGGGTCTCATATTTAAACACATGATCATATGCAGATTCCTCACTTGAGACCTGCTGAATACAAGCGGTCAAGATTGTCTAGGAACCGAAGAACTGTTAACCGTGCGTATGGTGGCGTGCTTTCTGCAGGTGCCGTAAGGGAAAGGTATTTCTTTATGTTCTTCTGAATAGTCATTAAGTTACCAACCTACTCTTAATTTGGAGGCGGAATTGAACTAAGCTTTGCCCATGAGTGTTCTACAAGCTTTAGTTTGGCTTGTTTATTAGATTTAGCTTTTTATTTTTATTTTTACAAATAATTAAATAAAAATGAAGCTTGTTTAGCCTTGCGAGCCTAGTGAAGCTTGTTTTATAAAACTTGGATTCAGGTTTGCTTATTAAATGAGCTCTAATTTAGGTCTGATCTCGCTTAAGCTAGGTTTAGTCCGAGCTTTTAGCAAAACCGATATCGATTAACTCACAAGAGGCTCGGTTCATTTACACTTTAGCTCTTATGTTGATTTTATTAACTTATTGAGTTTGATAGTTAGTTAATTCATTGTTTGGTTACTGTTCTCAGGATCATTAGGGCCTTTTTGGTTGAAGAACAAAAGATTGTTAAAAAGGTGTTGAAGATCCAAAAGGCAAAAGAAAAGACTGCATCTAAAGCTTAGATTTTTCTGCAACTTCTCATGAGAGAATTTTTGAGTGTCAAGATTTTGGATTTGTAATCGGGTCGGGTCTGGTTGGGCTGTTCTGTTTTTATGTTTTAAATACTTCTACTTTGTTACCCATGAAACCTTTTTAAATTTGATGGATATTGTTTGTTTTCAAATGGTTTTCTGAATTACGTTTTGCGGGCTTGTTTAATGTTGTATTTACTTTGGAGTTATAAAATTACTAAGATCTAAAACAAAATTTGAAGTAGACGGTTATGTTAGCGCAAGTTCTGCTTCGAGACAAACAAGTTAAGCTTCTTGTAAATGTCGTAGGAGATGCATGAGCCGTTTCGTCTTGTTAACGTTTTAAGAGATCGGATCAGTATCTTTTTGTTAAAGATTGGATAAAGATGTATTGCATTAGAATTTGTCACGTAACAGACTTGGCTTGAATAATAATGCATAAACATAAACACCTAGCATTAATGCTTATGTATTGACGATGATTAGTAACACCCTTTAATATCATTTACACGTTTGTGTTTATTTATTTATTTATTTCATCAATTGTTCTTTAGTTTATTTTTATTTTTTAGAATAACTTATAGTCTATAATTATCAACCTCATATAATTGCAACTTGTAGAATATAAACGTTAACCTTATGTATAGAAAGAATGAACCTTACCACTTGAATGGTTGAATGTCCCTTGGGACAAATTTACTTTAGCAGCAGAGGCGCACAAAAAACCGATTATAAAAACAACGCTTGATTGCATGATAAACTCGTCCCAACCCAAAAAACCATTGTTTCCAGACCGGGTATGGTTTGTCTTGAACCAACCGTTTCCAAACTAGAACCAAACTGGTTAAAAACCACTCAAACAATAAAAAAGATGGTCAAAAAACCAACCAAATTCCCAAACCAAAGCTGAACGAATTTTAACTCAAACCAGTTTTGCCTTGAGATCAGTCCCTATAGAAACATCTTTGGATCTGAACCAATCTAGAAATAAAAAACCGATTTGTGCACATGTTGTCGCATGAATTTGACTTGGGGGCTGTTTGATAGCTTATTAATGTTTATTAAGAGTGTACCTCTTAACGGTTCATTACCTCTTAATGATTAAGAGGTAACTCTAATGCTGAATGGTTAAGAGGTACCATTAAAAATTAACCACTTAACCATAAAACTTTTTGACTCCCGAATTTGGAGTATCCTACTTTCACACAATTCACAGGGTTCAAGACAAAGGGTCGCGATCCCGCGAGGGTGAGCTAACTCCAAAAACCCGTCCTCAGTTCGGATCATTAAAAAAATTAAGAGGCTACCAAACATCCCTTACTAATTAACGCTACCGATAACCCGACCCAAAAAACTGTATATCCGCTTGTCACTTGATTCTGTTAGAAAACTGGAAAGTAGTCCAGCTACAGGCTAACCCAATGGGCCTGAAACAAACCGGCCCATTTCACAGTCGCATATCTAAACCCTAGGCGTATTTCTTCGCCTCACTCGTTGTTGCAGGTTTATTTCTCACGGCGTCTCATTTATCAGGTATATGAATCTTCTTCACTCTCTCGTTCAATTAAACGCTCAAAACCTATGGCATCTGTAATTCTGTGTATATCTTTCATATACTTAGTTGTAATCATGACTTAGGGTTTTAAATTTTTAATTCCGACATCGTTTAGGTCGATTCTTAGGATCTGTGCTTTCTGCTTCGTGTTTGATCATCTTGTTGCTTGAAACTAAACAGTAAATTGAAGTGAATATCGTTTTGTATTGGAAAATTTGATGTGTTGGATACATGATGCGTCTCTCTGATGTATTGTTTGATCCGTTTTTTGATGCGTTTTTGTGGTAGTTTGTTTTAGAAGGTTTACAATCTATGGGTGCTGATTAACAGTTGAAACGGATCAGTCAAACACCCGTTGTAACTGTTTGATTTTGATGGTTTGAGATCAATACTGCTTGGATGACGGTTTGGCTTTGATGGGTTGCTGGTGTATGGCTTGGTGTGGTTTGAATTTTTTGAACATGTTGTGTAAACATTACTTGTCATTAAACTATTATTAATTATAAGTTTTATTTTTGGAATTTATAGATATCTGTATGTATTTTAGTAAGCAACTATGTCTGGAGCACTAGGGATTTTAATTTTAGAAAAAGAAAAGAAATGAACCTTTCAAATTTAGCACGCTAAACCAGTAAAACTGGTCAGTCGACTCATACATAACATATAAGAGTTTTGTTGTTTGCATGTAATTTACTTTTTATGCAGTTATGCTTGCGTAATTGGCAGGTGTTGGTTTGAACTCTTTGCTTAATGTTAATGTTTAAATGATCATCAGTGTATCGTTTTCTGTTACAATTTGAATTTTTGTAGAATAAATCACTTTCAGTTAAACTTTTACACAAATTTATACACAATTACATTAATTTTCTATTTTTTTAATAAGAAATTTGTTACATTTGTGTTGTATTATTTGCATTATGACCAAATGATAGATGATGGTAGCCAGTTAGAATGATATTTTGTTCATCAGTTACTTCATTCCCCTTTTTTGTGATTTGATGTGTATTAGGCTAATATAATTTTTTGGTATCAGCTACAGAAGTGGGTGAGAAAGAGCAGCAACTAATTGCTGCATTGAAGTTGAGCCACAATGGTTCATGTGTCATTTTATCGAAACTGTAAGTCGGTTCACTTCTTTATCACATTCATTTATTCATTTTCATGCATAATCGACAAACACACTTAAATATATAAATGGAATGAACAAGTTTTTGCTCTACTCTTAATATTAACATTCAGTGGGATATGCTGGGTATGTTTGTTTGTTTGTTTGTTTATGTTATTAGTTGTACTACTGATGTCATGACCCTCTTACTAATAAAGAGATAAAGGGTTTTTCCCCGCTGGTGTGATACTGATACTATTGTTTTGTAACCTGTTAAAGAAATCATCTCAGTTTTTTTAGAATTTGTTTACATGATGTTCATCATATAAGTCTCTCAGAAAGATGTATTTTTAATACCAAATAAATCTTAATTTGTTTTATGCAAGTTTCTTTGTATATAAACGTATATGTTTTTAAAAAGTTCTGAAGCTGCTTTTAATTTATTTAACTGAAAACTTTTCATTGCCTGAGTTTTAGAACTATATAGAATCAACATGTTATATAGATGGGAAGACTTTCAAGAAGAGGAAGTCGTAGGTATAAGTATTTTTTTAATTGAAATATAGATGGGAAGACTTTCAAGAAGCCTCGTCGTCCGTATGAGAAGGAACGTTTGGATGCAGAGCTAAAACTTGTGGGTGAATACGGTCTTCGATGCAAAAGAGAACTCTGGAGGGTGCAATACGCCCTTAGCCGAATCCGAAATGCTGCAAGAATGCTTCTGACCCTTGAAGAAAAGGACCCACGTAGGATTTTTGAGGGTGAAGCTCTTATGAGGAGAATGAATCGCTACGGACTTTTGGATGAGAGCCAAAACAAACTTGATTATGTGTTGGCCCTCACTGTTGAGAACTTTCTAGAACGCCGTTTGCAGACACTGGTGTTCAAAACCGGTATGGCCAAGTCTATTCACCATGCTAGAGTGCTCATCAAGCAGAGGCATATCAGGTATTATATTTTTCTCATAGACTTTTAACCATATCTGTGTTTTTGTCTGGAGTACTATATAGATGTCAAAGAAGCAGGTTGTGTAACGAGTCAGGAAAGTCATGTTTTGTAACTTTTTCTTCACTGTTTCAAATTTCTTATTAACAGTTTCAAACATGATTACAGAAGTTTTGAATAAAAATGCTTTAGGTATCTCTCTGCAATTTGCATTACCAAAAAATGGTAGGGGGTGGGTAACGAGTAAAAACAGTTTGCTGGTCATAATTGATCGGGCGGGCTGGTGTTTTTTAATTAATAAAACATTATTAATTAGTAACATTATGTTTTTTTTTTAATTAATAAAATCAAGGGTCTCAAGTGATTTCAAAGGTTTTAACGTTTCAATAGCTATTTTATCTTTTTAAAATCAGATAAGTTATTTTGTTAGTTTGATCTGTTAATCTGTTGGATTAAAGGTCACACTTGGCTTACCTTTAGCTTTGGCTAGGGTTGTTTTGAGCTCAGTTACTAAAGAATGAGTATGCCCAAGCTCTCACCTCATTTCTGTTTAAGCTATCTGTGGCTGCTCTTTATAATGTTATGTATGCCTTTTATAACTATTGTTAAATTGGCTTGGGCTCAACCTTGATAAATAAACATGCTCCAATTTTGGTTTGAGTTCGGCTCGCATTTTAGTTACTATCGAATTCTGACTGGCTTTTGGCAGCCTGACTAGTTAGACCCCTATATCATTAACATCTCTTATACATCTCCCTTTTTTAAGTTATTGCCATTTTATCTCCAGAATATTTACCTCCTTTTCACTTGAATGCTTTTGTGGTTGCAGGGTTGGAAGGCAAGTAGTGAATGTTCCATCATTCATGGTGAGAGTTGACTCACAGAAACACATTGACTTCTCTCTCACAAGTCCATTTGGCGGTGGCCGACCTGGTAGGGTGAAGCGAAAGAATCAAAAAGCCGCAGCGAAGAAGGTGGCAGGCGGTGACGCCGATGAGGATGATGAAGAATGAGCTATCACCAAAGTTTTTTATATCAAAGGTTTCATCTCTATATTACCTTTCCAGACACTGTTTTTTATCCCAGCTTTTTCAGAACCTTTTATTGTTAGGAAGTTTTGGATGTTGTTTGCTTGTGCTGTTAAGAACACCATAATGGATTTTGTTTGTCTTCCAACAAACTCTAATCATGTTCGCGTAAAGGTTCCACAAGTCTAGTTGCATACCAAAATCTCATGAGAGGAAGTTAAGAATTTTCATAAGCGGTTTCCAGTAAGTAATGGCTCGTGTGTTGTCAGTGGTGGCATTATTCGGCTGGTGCTAAGTTTGACCGAAGGTTTCCAGAAAGGGTGCGGGCCGTTATAAAGTCCGCATTGGTGGCATAAGTGTAGGTCATGTGTTGGAAACGAGCGTGCACTGCACACTGAAACCCTTAACACTTCACTGGTCGAATTGAAGTGATAAAGTTTTAAGATTATCAGGACACTTCTTAACTTGCGAAGTTAATGGTATGTTTCAAGCATCCTAATATTTTACGACACGTGGTTAGCAGTGTAAGCTAAGTAGTTTTAGCATGTATGCAACTATGCAAGAGTTGAGATTACTTTAGCTTCAAATAAATTTAGAAATAGCCGAAATCAAGCTCTCATAAGTTTAAAGAGCTACGTATAGAAAGAAAAAAAAAGTGCACACAAACAAAAGAAAAGTATAAAAGTGTGAACTTTTATTTTTCTTATAATTTTTAACAGGCTTTAATATGTAAAATAGTGTCAAGGTATTTTCTGAAGAAAAATAGAAGCTATATTGATTTTCATCTAAAAAATTGTTAAATGATTTTTGTGAGATAAATTTTCTTAAGAAAAAAGTAAAAGAATGTTAGGATTTTTATGGTATTTGACCATTTATTTAACACGCTCTATGTAAAAGCATAGCTTTACTTTGAATACTTGTTTTGAACAGGGGCTAACGATGTCAGTATATTATGGTACAATACTACAATATAGACCTTTTTACTTTTGTATTAAGTTAGAGAAAATCCAGAAATGATAAGTATGTATACGATGATGGTGAGTGGTGACGTAGTTATAAAGTCCTATAATTTGAATCAACATCTACGAGTCCATTGGAACGTGTCTAATAATTTATCGATAACTCACATGCATTATATATTACTAGTTTGAAGTTCGCGTGACATGACGGGAGCTCAAAACCAATTTGGTATTTTAAAGGTATGCATAATATGTTTCAAATCAGTATTACAAC